>JAVGVS010002825.1:0-10619 GCA_032718565.1 Distichodus sexfasciatus
TAAAAGTGCAGTTCACCATTTGTAGATGATGTTCATAGATAGGAGCAAATTCCAAATAAGAAAACATTGGTAAATGTTAGAACCTTTGCGCAAGCTGCACAAGTGGGTTTTTAAGAACAAATTTCTTCTTAAGAACACTTATGAGACATTATGATTCCACAGGGCTGTGCATGCAATATTTTTTTATGTTTGCATATTTGTTGTGTGTGTGTTTAACAACCATTGGTGAATGAGGCCCAATGGCAACAAATTTTTACATTTAAATAGTATAATACTGTACAACTGCAGAACTGAAGAAAACCCATTAAGCTAACATTTTGTAAGAACATGAGCACAATACAATTTCACTCTTATTCTAGAAACAAGTATTAAATAAGAAGTGGATTTTAAGAATTCCTTTTTAAGAACATTTGTAAGATGAGGCATTAAAGGAGCTATATGTAAGATTGTGGCCAAAACTGGTACTGCAGTCAAATTCAAAATACTGTAGCACGTTGTTTTCCCGTCCCCTTCCTCCCCAGACTTGGGGTTGCCAGATAGACCGAATGAGGACTCATATTTGACCAATCTAGTCTCTAACGTTATGTTTCGTATTACCATAATTAGTGTGCTAATGTTTGCACTTTTACCACACTGTCTTAGCATAACACAATGTTGATGTTAGCCAATACAAGTCACCATTCAATCGGTTTGATGACCCAACTGCACATGGGCTACAATCTATGATCCGACATGAATAACGTTATTCAACTGTTGAAAAGATTTGAAATGTTCATTCCTATGTCTAGTGGTGATACAAGTTAAGCAACCATGGCTAAATCTTACCTGTCCAGGAGAAAATTAGCCACTTCGGCATCTGTCTTCACTTTCTTCTCCGCTTTCAGTCATCTCCATCTTTCAAACGCATCTCCTACGCTGATCCTCTGTTGTTTCTGCTTTTGTCAAGATGTTTTTGCGAGTCATAGTGAGGCCGTTTAGTTTTAGTAATGTCAGACATTTGTAATGCAGAATGCTTGTAGCTGCAGCTCAGTGGTAACTGGCAATCTGGATGCCAAAATGCTACTGACTTTGTGATTGGGAGATAGCGGTGGGTGGCTCTGCAGGTCAAATCACAAACTCAACACACAAACATAATTTGCGTGCTGTAAATTTAATTTTAAAATGTGAATATTCTGGCTGTACTAATTTTGTCTGTTAGATCAGTATTTCATATTAACATGATTTCTTAATCTATTAATCTATAATCTTAACATATTAGGTTCATTTCATGATTACTTGCCGTAAATTCTTACATATAGCTCCTTTAAGATTCCTCTACAGTTGTGCATGCATTATTTTGTGGGTATGTTGGCATATTTGACTGTGTTTTCTCTTACATGCAACAAGATCATTTTGAAAATGAGAGTGGGTGATGTGTCCGAGGGCAGCTGTCCTGACGTGGAGTGCGACCGAAACCTGCTTCTGCCCCGGCCTTGGCTCATTAGCCAACTCAGGCAAGATGGAGGTGTCTTCACTTCTAAAGCCCTCGCTTTGACATTCACGCTGCGCTTTCAGCCGATCAGGTCCCAGCTCTGATATATTTGCATCTCTTTGAATGTGACGCTTGAAAAAAAGAGAGAGAGGGACTGAGAGATAGAGAGAGAGAGAGCAGGAAGAAAAAAAGGGCCCAGGCACTAGATTAAATTTTGCCGTCTAGAAAATGAGAAAAAAGGGCCTCTATCTCCTGGAGTCTACTGGGAAGATCTTTATTCTGATTCTTGTTAGAATTGTTTATCACTGTGACAGAGCGGGACCGGGATGAGATAAAGGCAGTGCTCCATCACGGGCCCTGACAGTCGTAGGACATGCACTGGAATGAAAGGAGCCAGGAAAATATTATTAATAGATGCTGACTTGATTCGCCTCGATTGCACGTCAAGAAGGGGGGAGGAGGAGGAGGATGGAGGGAGGGAGCGAGGGAGGAATAGAAGGAAAGGGGTGGAAGGGGACGATGCGGCTTGATTGCAGCCTATGAAGTTCCGTCCAAAAGGGAAGCTATTTTTCATTAAGTGATAGAACTCCCTCTCTCTCTTCCCCCTCCCTCGCTCCTTTTTTGTTCCTCTTTTGCTTTCCAAGGAGCTGATAACTTATGCGGTTTATTCTAACCACGCTGATTTGTGTCAGTGAATGAGAGAGAGAATGAGAGAGTGTGAGGTGAGAGAAGAAGGAAGAGGAAATAGAACTTATCTTCTCTTTCTCAAAATAATCCGTCTTGCTCGTAAAATGCAAGTTGGCACTGCAAGCGAACAGCTAGCACCTATGTTTGGATTATCGCAACAATCTGTGTTTAGGTGGCTGTGCAGCTGATGTGGGGATGTGCAAGAAAAAAAATTACAGATGTAGGTTTGTGTGGTGTAGAAAACAAATAAACTAGGGGTGTAGCGATATACTGTTACATCGATGCAATGATCAGCAACATTGATCCAAAATGACGACCACGATCAGACATCATACATATTATAACATCCCTCATCAAGCAAGCGTGCATGATGTCAGCTAGTTTCGTCACTTTTATCAACAGCAATAATGCAGCCTACTGTGGGCCGCAGCTCAGAAATGCAAACGTCAAATGATATTTCAGTTGCTTTCTTGTGACTTGATATTGTAACAGACACTCCAGGACATTTTGTTTGTGCTGCCACCAGGGGCCACAATTGAGATGTTTTTGGGGTGTTTTGGGTTTTGAATTAGTGGTTGTTTGCTTGGTTTTGCCCCTTGTTTTACCTAATCTACTACATCTGGTTTTAGATAAGATTCTGTTTGCCAATTGTTTATTGGTCTTGTTCTGGTTTAGTTCGGTTTTTGAGCTTGCCGCCTGGTCACCATTACGAAACCTTTGTTTATCTGTTGAGTTTGGTCATCACAGCCAGCTAGGCTCGCGCTACGCAAACTTGGATCACGGTTCCTCGAAGCTCGCTGCACTGAGAGGCCCTGAGTCTCCGTCTGAATTGATAGACGTTGGGTTTCACTGTTGCTACACTGTAAACCTGGATTTTGTTTCAACATAAACTATTTAGTAATGATTAATTATTCTTTTGTGTTTTGTAAAAACAGTGTCTAATTACTAAACCAGAATAAGCTGTTTGTAATACTTTTCAACATTGTGCAGTGCAATAATCATGATTAGCAAAGATAACTCAACGTGTTACGTTACTGTCAGAGAGGGCGGGGCTCTGTTCAAAAATCACTGTCTCGAGGCCTGTGTTCACACACCGCGCTGAGGAGTGAGCACTGGAGTTTGTCCGGATGGGAATTTGAAGAAAGCTGGTGAGTGTTAAATTTTATATCTTACGTAATAGACCCATAAAATCAGTGCAGACAGCTAAATGCTAACCTCAGCTATGTCTTAAGAAGACGGTTATCTATTGGTTAAGTCAGTGTTTACAATAACGTGCGTGATTGCATGTACTTGTAGCTAATGCTAACCGCGAGCTAGCGGGCTATCGCGGTTAACCCGTGTTTGGTGTCAGAGGTGATTATTGCATTTATATCAACACTGTTAATGTAACAAACGCGGCCGTTAGCAGGGCTACCGTGGTAATTATGGCATATTGAGCTCTTAGGCTCACCATACTTTTAAGTGACGTTGTTGTGCATGTTCCGGGTGTAAGAGCCAGACCGTGCGAACCTGCTGCCTGTCCTGTATAGTGAGCCACTTATTCCAGTAAAACTGTTAAACGTGTGCAGCCATCTCGTTACTGTAATACACCACGGTAATATTAGTCGGGTGTTAACACAGTGATTCGTTATTTACCGACAAAATTTGTTTGTCAGCCAGGTTAAAGTTACTGCAGCTTGAGCTAACAGTTTGCTCATTTTCTGCTTTGCAGGTTCTTGTGAAGATGAAGTGGAAGTACTGTGAGTTTGTATCAGAGAGGTTATCTGTTAAAACATTACCGGTTAAAACATGGGAGCTACAGTACAACTGTACCCTTTCCCTGCTTACACCAAGAATGTTTGTGCACATTTAACTCCATTAATGCTCTTAAAGTTCACTTATCAAAGATTCATCAGAAAGTAACGTAAAGAAATGCTGTGTCAAGTCTACCGTCAACAGCCATTACTTCATAATTTTCAGTCACTTTCCGATGTGGCCAAAGTCAAGGTGTGAGTGTAGCTCATTATTCAGTTTGGTGTTCTTAAGGGAGGCCCTTGCCATACAAACAATTTTCGCTGTGCTTCTTGCAAATATGCAGTTATTTAGATACCAATGTGTTTTTTTTGTAGCATACAATGAAAGTGTGTAAGCACAATATGTTCTGTATGGATGTTAGTATTTAAAGTTAAAGGGTCAGTTTGGATATTTAAAAGTCAGGTTCTGTGAAATAGTTTCCTTACCTGTAAAGCTGCGGCTTGTCGCAGATTGATGAACTGCAGTGTCATCACACAATTTAGCTCAGCTGGTAAAACATTTAACAATGGTCTCGTGTGAAAGTATAGACATCTACAGTTTGATAATTTAGAGCTGAAGCTGACTTCTAAATATCCAAACTAACCCTTTAAGGTCATAACAAAGATACTTCAGCACATTGACTAGCATATATTAAAACGCGCACACACAAGTCCCCTTTGACTACTCTTCAGCTACCGGTGACACTATCTGTTCTGTCTACCTAGTTCTGCCTGGTTACAGGTTTAGGGTTAGATGCAGCAGAGTATGCACAGGACTGCATAATGATGTTCTTTAAACCTAAATTAACAGTTCATGTGACTTCCATACTAGTTCAAGATGCTTGTTGAAATGCCTGACTGGATGTGTTGAATTTTCAGGATGTAGTGGTTAAAATAGTTTCTATGCCATTTTAAGGAATGACTTTACTTGTCGTTTGGTTTGTGCAATACAGCAGAATGTTACCTTGCACCATTTTGTAAAAAAAAAAAAAAAAAATGTTTTTCTGAATATTTAAATGTTTTATTGCTTTTCTTCCATACAATTTTGTTTAAAGTATTTATTACAAAAACAAAATGGTATTAATTACATTGGAAGAAACCACATTATTTCTATTAACAAATGAATATAAGTAGTGAGAAATACAATGTGTATGTAAGTTTAGCTTAAAATAGTTATTTGAAACAACTTGGGGATGCAAAAAAAGTTAGTTAAGTGAACTTTTTAGTAAAGACTAATGATTGTCCATGTCAATACAACTTAATCTGTTTAGTTTCAGAATGTGTAAAAACTAAAGTGGTTTAAGGGGAACGGGTTTACTCGCGAATTTCTAGTAAACTCAACTAATCTGGGATTACAGTGTACGTGGACGCAAATTGCAAGACGCGAGCCGGAACTATATGTTTACATTTGACCCGCATTGTCAAAAATACATTCACTCAATTAGAAGTATAGATGTGTTTAAAATGATTCTAGTAGAAGTTGGAGTATTAACTCAGCTTCTTTACTAAAGTTAAAGTGAAAAGTACAGAATCTAAAACATACTTAACGTATAAAAGTATAAAGTACCCTTGTGAAGGACAAAACCAGCATTTTCCTAAACACATCATGCAAAAATATAATAGTGTTGTAAGGAGCGCTGTATAAATAACCTGAACTGATCTGAAATGAATTTGGATGAGCTAAAGATTGTTCTGTTGAGTTGTATGGATGTCGCGCATTATTGATATGGAATAGGTCAAATGCATGGCAAAATGGCCTAATAAACCTCATTTAAATTAAACCAAACAAGAGTAATGAGCCTGATTTCAAAATGTAAGGAGTAGAAAGTACAGATATCCATGCAAAAAATATACGTAGTAAAATTTACAAGTTGGCACAAAAATAGTCAAGAAAGGTACAGATACCCAAAAATTCTACTTAAATAATCTCTGCCATTGTGTTTTTTGGACTTCTGCGAATAAAATAATGTTTCAGTCCATCTTATCAATTTCCTAATTTCAGGGACACTTTCCCTGAGAGCAGCTTGCGGTTAAGGGTCTTGCTCAGGGACCCAATGATGGTAGTGTTGAAGCTAGGAATCACACCCACAACTGTTTCCCCAGAGGTGAGTTTCCTAACCACTAGACCACCACAACCCCAAGACATCAAATAAATATTAATGCCGGTTCTGATAAAAAGGTGTTTAAACAGGGTGCATTAAAGTTTGTTGTGGAGCTGCAGATTCAGATCAGTGTAAGTGGGTGGTCATAATCTTATGGCTGATCGGCGTTGCTACAGTAATTATTTCGGATGGAGTGTGTGTGTGTGGTGTGTGTGTGGTTGGTGTACACCTGCTTCCTATGTCACACACATGCAGTTACGTGTGTACACAGAGTAATATGAGAGAGCAGAGCGGTCTGTTCTCTCTGAAATGAGACATTTTTCACTCTGTCCTGAAGTTTTATTTGAACTTTTTTGCAGCAGGAGTACTGATGGGAATTTGAGGGTTGGTTTTAGATTTTTAGCTAATGATGTGCTGGAAACATTATTAAGAAGAAAAAATTACTTATTCAACATTTCTCATATTGCAAGAGTATTTGCTCAAAGCATGGAAAGAACAAAGAAAAGAACACACACCCAAAAGTACATGCACACAAATATACACACCTATGCACAGATATACAATACATACCTGTGCACGCATACAATACACACGCATGCACACACACACAGACAAGCATGCACATAAAAATACACAATTAAACACAAACACACAGATGAACATAAACACATACGCACATGTGCAAACACCAACAAGCACGCATACATACCCTTGTAAACACACATTTCTACGTAAACAGACATGCATGCACAGAAATGTATATACATATGCACACATGAATACACACATACACACTCATACACACACACAAAAACACACATACAAGCACACCTGTGTGTGGGGAGAGAGATGGAACTCTTATGCAGACTGAAGGTCTCACTGGTTTTAACACGTCCTGCTTTGAGGCTTTATTAAAGGCCATCTGAGCGCTGAGGCTTCAACTGCGGTTTAAACTCCACTTCTGGTCACTCACCTGCACAAGTTCATTCTGCCTTCGTTACGTCTGACAGGCGTCAAAACACCTGCACACGTCCTGGGTTTGTGGTGAGCACCAGACAGCGAAATTGTGACACTGTTGTAGAAGCTGAGCATAGACACCAGCTCCAAAACTCAGTGAGAAATCTGAGAGTAATTATTGGAAATTGAGTTAAGAATAAATTTGGGTGCATTTCATTACATGTTGTACTAGAATAACTATGTATGTGAGAAATCAAGAATCCTAAATGTTGAATCTAGGGTTAATTTTGACTACATTGATTTCTCTAGATAAGTAACCATGCCGACTCTAAAGAACTGTTGACATTAAATTTTACATCATAAAGTCATGTAATATTTATGTGAGTTTTTGATGTAGTGTGTTGAGAACAAATTAATTTAAATGAAAGATTAATTGTCATTGTGAACATAGCATACCACAGTGACCCCTCATTTGACCCCACCTGTGAAGGAGCAGTGGGCAGCTTTTTGCCAGCACCTGAGGAGCAGTGTTTGGGGACCGTACCTTTCTCATGAATACCTCAGTGGTACCTTTACCGGTCAAGCACTTGAACCGGCAAGCATCCGATCATGGGACCGTTACACTACCAATTGCCTCAAACGTGTAATGTGTTACGCTTTGCAGATCACATTGCCAGCTTCCCTAACTGTTACACTACGAACTGCGATTCTGAATGTGGTGAAAGAATTTTGAAAATTCGTCTTTGGTCAAATTTGCCAAAGTTATTGGCAAACACAGACGACTAACAATGAATAATAAAATGTCAGTTTATGATGAAATTCAGAAACATTTACGGTGCTTGCATCATGACCTTAGATAGTGGAACTATAGGATATAGCAAAGGAAGTGGAAGTATGGGTGTTCATCATACCTTTCTCTCCACAGCGAGCCTCTGCTCCTCCAAGCCTGAGCTGCCGCAGCGAGCGATTAGGCGTCCTCGTGGCATTAACCTGGGTTAACAGCTTCAAATGAGCTATTAAATTGTTCATAGTAAAGAAAATTCTGAGTGCTATTGAAGTAGGTCTTTATAAGTGACTTCTCGCCTCTAATATGTTCTTGAGATATGTGAGAACACCACTAATTATAGCCTTTAGTAATGCAGCGTGTCGGGCCTCCACAGAGACTGACTTCTCCTCGCACTGTATCTAAGAACCTACGGATGGTAGCTGGAACAATAGTGGAATAGTTACCCAAGTCTGATTTCATTTTCTTTACCTAGAAAATCTCATTATTATTTTATTTCTAGGAAAAGGAGGGCTCTCTATTTTTTTTCCATACTTTTGGCAAATGTAGTGTTTCAAAATTCATTCAGAATTTCAAGATTCTGCAAACAGAATTTAATTGTGATTGTTATGTAGCTCATACATTCATTCATGATCCGAACTGCTTCATCCCTATCACAGTCATGGGGACCGAACCCTGGGCAGGCGGCAACACGCTGCAGGGCACACACACTCACAAAATCACACTCACATTCACACCTTACAGGGCCAATTTAGTGTGGCCAATTAACCTATACTGCATTGCATCGAACCCAGGACCTTCTCACTGTGAGGCGGCAGCGCTAACCACTGCGCCACAGTGCCACCGTTATACAGCTCACCACACCTTAAATGCATAACTACATTAGTGCGATTGACTTCTGGAGAAAGACGGCATTGACAACGCAGTTGACTAGAAGCATTTGTGACTTTGTGCCTTTATCTCTACGAAAGGCCACATTTTGAATATAATCACAAAAGCAGATGTTGAATTTTATTGTTCAGTGAAAATTATTTAAAAAAATAAATTGTTGTTTGTGATCATTGTCATTTCACAAGATATTTAAACTACACATTTGAGGTGTGGGGGCAATACCATAATATGTACTACAAATATAATTCTGAATGCAGCATTCATTCATTCATTCTTAATTTGATCCGCTTAATCCCAATCGGGGTCACATTCACACCTATGGGGCAATTTAGATTAACCAATCACCCTTCAAAAGCATACCCTTATACTGGGGGAGGGAACCAGAGCACCAGGAGAGATCACACAGAAAGATCCCACGGCCGATCCAAGAATCGAACCCAGGACCTTCTTGCTGTGATGCAACAGTGCTAACCACTGCACCACCGTAACAAGTGCAATGGTGACAATGTTAATTTGGTCATCGGTCATCATTTGCCAATTTATTAGTATGGGCAATGGTACATTAACAATAAATAACAAACTGTCGATTTATGAGCAAATTTAGCATAACAGTTAAGAAGTAGGCTCTGTGATCGGAAAACTGCCGGTTCAAGTTCTGGACTGAACCGCTTCCCGTACTCTCAACATCATCTACTCACTGCTACTTCACATATGGGCTAAATGGAGAGGTCACATTTTGTTCTGGTGCACTGTGTGCTGTGCCGTGTGCACAATGACAAATAATCACTCAGTACAAGTTACAAAGAAAGTTCAAAATGCCCCCTACCCCTCTTTATCGTGTACACTAGTTGATCATATCATCAATGATGCCGTGCTCCAGCCAGTCCCACACGTCGATCAAGATATTGTAGTTGCACATTTTATTGGGTAGGGCAATATAATAATCTTTTTGGTGCAAATATTCTGAATGCAAGTAAAATAATTTTTGAAAATCAGTCAATATTTGCCATAGTTATGGGCTCCGTGTATATGAGCTTTCACCTTCACTCTTATGATGCTATTTTGCTGATCTCCAGCACTACTGACAGCAGCAATGCCAGATTAAGCTTTGCTCTCAAAGTGAGATTGTGCACATGAATTACATCAGCAAGGAACTATTTAAAAAACGTAAACGTGCCATGTTAACATTAAAGTGTGTAGTGTTTGGCTGAGAGACTCAGAGCTCTATTAGGAAGTACTCAGTCTGGTCTGATAAGGAGACTTGTTTACTCTGTTATTGTATGAGTTGAGGTGAATCTGATGAGATAATCTTTGTACAGTAAAGTAGCATGTTTGTACTAAACCACTGAGGTGCAATAACAGCCTCAGTGCACTACAGTTCACAATCCGAGCAAGCATGCCTCTCCTCGATATCTAAATGCTCAAAACGGCCAAATGAGCATCTCAGTGAACAACGGCACCGCTCGCAACACGAAGAAAATTATGACAGGTGTGTTTAATTGCGATAAATGAAAATAAATCAAACCACAGTGCAGCATGCAATAGAGAGAGAAAAAGTTGAGCACTTTTTGATAAGACATGCAGTTGAAACGCTCATTTGTGTAAAAAGAGAAACTGCATCAAACACACACACACACACACACCTCTAGTACCATCTGGCAAAGCAGAATTTTAGGAATATGTATATGATAAAATTGTGTAATTGTGTAATTGTACCAAAGCCGCTTAAATTCACAATAGTCCAAAACCTATGCAGTGTTAATTGTCAAAAAATGCTGAATCATATCAGGTTTATGCAGCTAATTTTTTACGCTGGAGATGAAATATCAAACAGCCATGAAATATGACAGAAAACCAGCTTACTGCAGCTGGAAAGCATTATGCCTAAACAGGATTGACAACTTGTACTACTATTACTACTAAAAAAATAATTATTATTATCATTAATATTAATA
>JAVGVS010002826.1:0-10617 GCA_032718565.1 Distichodus sexfasciatus
GTATAAAAAATAATAATTAATAAACTCGTTTTTAATTTTCATTGGCAACAGTGAACGTGAAAGTGAGTGATTATTTGTCATTGCGACTTTAAATAGGCCCCGTAAGGTGTGTCTGAGTGTGTGATCGTGTGAGTGTGTGTGCCCTGCGGTGTGTTGGCGCCTACCCAGGGTTGGTCCATGCCTTGTGCTCGTAGTTCCCAGGATAGGCTCTGGTCTCCCCCGCGACACCGATCGGGATCATTCGGATAATGAATGAATGAATGAATGTGAACACACCACAACACAGCACAGCTTTAGCGGTGCCCGGGGACGGTACCTTGGTCCGGGACTCGAACCGGCAATCTTCCGATCACAGGGCGAACTCGCTAACAGTTACACTACCAGCTGCACTAATAGCTTGTTATTATGTAAAAATATAATTCATAAAGCATTGTAGCTACACGTTTAAGGTTTGGTGAACAATATAATCCCTTTGTTACAAATTAAATTCTGAATGGTAACGGTGTAGTTGTTAATATTTATATTATATTCTAATATTATATATATTATCAATAATACCGTCATGGTATTATTGATTTATTTACTTATATGTTATCTTTAATACATGGAACATAGTTCATAATGTTTCATACGAGATAAAAGATGAAACAGTTGGTATAATAATAGTTAAATATATCATAAAACAATAATATAATTGACAAAACTGTGAAAGAAATTCCAAGATGATAAAAGTTCTTTGACGTTTAAGCTGCAACATTAAATCGTAAATACTACAGACAAACTCCATATAGAGGTTAAGTTGCAAAACAGTGCTGCTAATAATAATAATAATAATAATAATTCCTTATCATTCATTCATTATCCGAACCGCTTAATCCCTGTCGGGGTCGCGGGGACCGGAGCCTATCCCACAAGGCGGTCCGTAATTATGTGACTATATCTGTGTAACAATATCTTGATAAAATACTGCAAATTTTCACCAAACGTATGTCAATGCCCCTATTTTGCAAAAGACCTTTCAGATCAATCATTAAAATCAGAGATACAAAACCAGAAACCATTCCCTGCTTCTGTCTGGAGAGCGCAAGAGCTTCAGCTTGTGTTAAAGATTTAAGCGCGTCTCTCCCTCAGCTGCTTCTGCTGCTGCTGCTGTGTGTGAAGTTTGGATTTTGCGCATCTGTTTGTCCAGGAGGGGATGAGTGTGGGCGGGAAACTTTATAAAGTACCCCCGAAACTTGTGATTTCTTTTTTTATATGGCGTAGGAGCGTCTCTGCACATTTTCCCCTTTAAGAAACGCAGTGATCTTCAAATATGCAAATTCCACTCGCCCCCTCCGCTTCCCTGTTTATGCCTTTTGCCCATAATTGAATTCGATTTGCATATTGGGTTCTGATAGGCTGGAGTAATCGGAGCCTGTTTGGCAATATCAGAAATCCGGGCGGCTGTTCACGTTCTGCTGGAGAGAAGCACTGAAAAAGTCAGTTAATGGAAAAAAAGTGGAACTGGCACTGGGTTCATATTGTTTTGTCAATAGAACGCTTCTAGCGTGATATACAGTGGCATGCAAAAGTTTTGGTACCCTCGATTAGAAATGCGGAGAGGAGTCATGAAATGAAATCCAGTCAGTCCAGTTTTAAATGATTTCATTTGATTTATTTTACAAAGCATTTCCAGATGATGTTAGCGTCTTCCTAAACGATAAATTCGGTGGAAATATCTAAGCATCCCTGGGACCACCTTTGTGCAGTCGTAAAGCCCTGTTTTACATGATTGCACACACAGTTTGTTTGCAGCTCATACTTACGTATATTTTTAATTCCGTAGGATTTATTCTGTATTTCTTAAATTTGTTTGGTACTTGAAAACTTTTGTGCGATCGATTTGCCACAAATCAATAGTAACATAATGTGGCAAAAAGACAAGCTTCTGATGTGTTGATGTTACATCGGAACACTCCATTTTTGTGAGTTCAAAATTGGGATATAAGCCTTTTATAGGTTTAACATGTGCAGAGGTTTTCCTGGAAAGTATAGTTTAGTTAGTTCTGTAGAATTTAGGTTGAGAGGTGAGACTGTATTGGTTTGGGAATTGGTGGACTGACATTAAGTGGGTTGGTAAAGGACCTCATGCTGCCACCTCACAGCGAGAAGGTCGTGGGTGCGAGCCCCGGGTCGGCCGTAGGGTCTTTCTGTGTGGAGTTTGCACGCTCTCCGTATGTTGGTGTGGGTTTCCTCCGGGTGGTCCAGTTTCCTAACCCAGCCCAAAAGCTGGCATAAAGGTTAATTGAAGACTCTAAATTGGTGTGTGTGTGAGTGTGTGTGTGCCCAGGGTTGTTTCCCGCATGGTTGTTCCTCTGCAACCCCAGTTGTGATTAAGCGGTTCGGAGATTGAATGAATGAATGAATGAATGATTGTCATCTGATGAGACGTGTGGGTCAGCAGTTAAAGCACAGTGTCCATAGATAACAAATTGACCTGGTTTTAGTGTTGTTTAACATGACATTACAGAGAATTCATATCCCTCTGGTTCAACAACAGCTCCATGGTAAAGGCTACTATGGTAACCTGAAGAAACAAGTGTAACTTATGTACGGTATTTTTGTTGCATTTTCATATTGGACATTTTTTCATGCATTTTCTTCATGCGTTTATTCATTTTCTGGTTGCGCATGAAGAATCAGTAGTGAAATGTGCCCACAGTTTTGGAGAAACTCTCTCGTCTGTTACTTCTACATGCTCGAAGGGGGAGCAGGGGCTTAAGCAGCGTCACAGTGTTGTCTTGTTCTCTCCCTAGTTGACTCCGTCTCCGTCTCGACCGGAATCCGTCCTCCGCCCGAATAACAGATTCAATTCATAATTCTCAAAGACAAGGGTGAGAGCGAGTTAATTTACTGGCCAATTATCCCTAATAAAGCGGTATAGACATAATTGATAATTAAGTAAATTGCTGTAATTACACACTGCCTCCACTCAATTGGCCTCTGTGGTCGCTCTTCCTCTCACACAGGCATGAGAGCGGGAGACTCCTGCTCCGAGGAAAGGCAGCGGTGGAAATCACATTTCCACACAGATTTGTATCAGATTTGGTGTGAGAGGGTGTGAACATCCCACCCAGGAGCTTTCCATCTGGCTCAAAAGTTTAGCTCGGCGAGGTGTTCCTGTGTGACTGACGCGAAAACTCTGAGTCGAATGTCTCAAAGATTTTTATTTACAAAGTTACGGCCCCCAAACTGAAGCTGATGTGGCTGAAAGAGAATAAAAAGCTAAAGGTGACTTTCATATTCGTAGGAAATTGCTCTGTTGTCTTCAGATAGTGACATGAAATGTATATCACAAAACTTTGCAGTAAAGACGGTGTTCAAGCAGATGTCAGTAACATGTAACATGTCAGTTGTGAACATCCTAAAAAACGAATTTTGAGCTCACAAAACCCTCACACTCATGTGACAACATCTTGTGCTCACATGAAAACATCTCATGCACAGATTTCTCACAAAACTCACGTTTTTCCTCACTGGTACATTCATGTGCTGAGTAACAAATGCTGTGCAATAGTTTAGTTTAGTAAAACAAGAGAAACATTTCATGCTCACAAAATAACTTTTCGTGCTCACCTGAAAACATCTTGTTCTCACATGATAAATTTGTGTGCACTCGAAATTTGTTGTTTTTTTTCTCTCTCACTGGTCCATTTAGGGCCTCTCTAACAAATAGTGTGAATGTAGGTAAGTCCCAAAAAGGTCAAGAAGAAGAAACAGAATGAAAAGAAGAAGGAGATTGCTGCTAACGTAGCATCACAGTAATTCTAGAACACTAATAGCACACGGCAAAGGTCCGCATTTCACCACGAGTGCTCCGAAACGAGCCGGAAGAAATACATCTTTACCGCGCGCCACCCCTGAAACTAATGAAGCCTTCCCTCTGGTGGTTTCAAAGGCGCCGTGCCATCCTCCATCCTTGAACTCTTTAGATGGGACTCGGCGGGAGTTTGATCTTGATATGCAAACGGGCCGAGATGCTCCCAGGGACCGCTTCCCGCGACGACGGCTGATGCTTCCGAACGTCCTCACGCCGAGATGACTCAGAACGATGCTCACACGTCTACCTGAGGCTCGCTCCACTTCCAGACGTTTGACAAAACTCCAGGCCCCTGCTCCGGCGCTCCGGGGGTCCGATGAAAACGAGGGAAGGATGACGAGAGGGGGCTGTTATGATGAATGGTTGTCGTTAGGGTTGGGCGATATGACATGAGATCAATATCACGATTAATTGAAAATCTTACATTGATTACGATTAATGAATAATTATTCAGTTTTTTTGGTGGTGTTTTTTGCCCTCATAGTTCACTTTGTTAATTTATTTAGATACCTCATTAATTCTTTTTAAATAACTGGAGGAAACACCCAAAGATGTAGTCGCAGATTGGAGGGGGCAAAGTCACGTGACAACACAAGCGTCAGTGTGGTTTTGAGGAGACAGTACATACACACACTAGGGCTGGGTAGAGTTGGGATCAAGACCTCCTAAACCGAGACCAAGACCAGAGAGTGTCGAGACCAAGACAAGACCAAGACACTGAAGGGCCGAGATGAGACCGAGACCGGACCAATGCACGATTTACACCACATGATAAATAAGTGGAACATGCAAAGCCTAAGCAACTTTCATCATATGTTAAACTCAACAAACCACAGTGAACACTCCTCAAGACCAAACTCACTGTTTTATCGACTGGCAGAGTTTTTATTGTGCAGAGACATTCTATGGCTCAGTGCTGTGAAGAGAAATAAGGTTAGTGCCAGACGGAAACACTTCTCTATCCATTTGGTGTCCGTCTGGATACAGAAGAACATTAATTGATAACAAACAATACATTTATTTTTCCCTACTGATTACTCTCTAACATTATAAAATGGAAACGGTGTTTTCGGATCAATTGAAAATGAAGAAATGCTAAAGTTTTGGGTCATTTTGAGCCGATTTGGATTAATTTTGGAAATCAACTACAATTTGTGTGTGATGGCGTTCCATATGAGAGTCGCGAGCGCTAACGTGTGTGTTTACATCGCAAAAAAAGGAATCGATGCCTTTTTACGCAATTCTGTTTTTGTGCACAGAATTACTCCGAAATAATTCCACATACACAGGAATGAATATAATGTCCAGTAAAAGTTGAAAGTCTTGTGATTCCGACGGTATGTGTGTGGTTCCTGTAAGTTAAAGGGATTCTGAGTTATTAAAACACTAATTAATAAACAACACAAAACACCTGCGTCGGTCTTGTAGAGTTTTAATAGTAATATTCTTGTTGTGGTTGTGGTCTCGGCTGCTCTCGAAATAAAATGCAGAGTCCCCTCTTTCCGAATCTATGACAAAACCGAGTGCAAATACGGCCGAGTCCGAGACAAGACCAAGACCAAGGGCAATATGACCTCAAATCAATATCACGATTAGTGGAACACTTTACCTTGAATACGATTAATTAACAATTATTTTGTTGAGTCACATGACAACACAACCGTAGTATGCTTTTTAAGGGAACAGTACATACTGGGCAAAGTATTAACAATGTGTTTCATTATCATTTATAATGAGTAAATATTAACAGAATTCAAAAATAGATTTGTATTAATCTTTGAACGAACTTTTAATGAGCTCAAATGAATGAATACTACAGTGCAATCAGAATAACGGTCATGGCCGAGCTTGCATGGATTAGAGATTCTGAATGTCAGTTTTGATTCATTTTCGGTTAATTGCCCAGCCCTAGTCCTCGTTGCTGCTGGAGGGAACAGAGGAAGTCTCCGTGCAGGTGGTCACTCATAAAGCCTGTTGGTTAAAGCCGAACAAAGACGACAAAACGAGACTTGCCGTGAGCCTGAGAGAGGCTTTTAGGTATTTTCTTTGTTTCCCATCTGTTTCACAATACCTGGTGAATGATCCCGACTGGTGGGGTTTCCAAACTGTGTTGTAGACGGCGCAATAAAAGCAGACTCCCAGCCGTTAATGCAGGTATGCTGAAAACAGATTTGAAACGGAAGAAATTGCACCGTGTTTGTAGCCGATCCCCAAGTGGAACCTCGCTTTCGCCCAGACCTTCGCCAGTCTGCTTATTTTTCTTCTCTTTAAAGCCCTCATATTGCCGCTAATAGCCCCTGGATGTACTGGATGTGTGCTGTTCTCCTGCATTGAGCCCAGCTTCTGCCAGTTTTGATTTGACCTCAGGAGGCAAAGTGGAAGGATTTCTCTTAAAGAGCTTGCGTAAACGTCTGGATCAAGATTAAAACGGGCTCATTATTCTCCCATAATAGAATATATACTATAGTGATTAGTTTGCAGATAAAAATAAAATAAAAGCCTTAAAACATCACGAAATTATCACAAAATTTACAACGTTTCTTAGGGATAGGGAAATATTGTTGATGTTTTATTTGGAATTTTATAATTTGCAATTTGTTATAAAAGCTTACCTCTAATAGGGAGTTATTTTCGTATTTATTATAAAAACTTACTTCTCAAGGGGAATTATTTACTTATTATTTGAAGTTTCTTACCCGTAACATACCTGTGACGGGGGACCGGAGCCTATCCCGGGAAGTACAAGGCAGGGATCAACCCGTGCAGGCACCAACACAGGGCACACACACTCACACAATCACACACACATTCACACCTTGAGGGTCCAATTTAGAGTCACCAATTACCCTACACTGCATGCTTTTGGACTGTGGGAGGAAACCGGAGCACACGGAGGAAACACAGAGAGGCCCTACGGCCGACCCGGGGATCGAACCTTTGACCTTCTCGCTGCGAGGTGCCATGCTGTCCCAATTACTTACATATTATTAAGAATTTGTTATAAAAAGCTTACCAGTGAAGGGGATTTTTTTTATTATTATTTCAAATTTGTGGTGAAATCTTTCCCGTGACAACCAAATCCTCACAACTTTATAAGAAGATTTTCTCCCTTTTCTATTTGTAGCTGTATATTTTACTCTTACTCTTTAGTTTTTTCTTTTCAGTTTGTTGATTGTCGATTTGCACAGTGTTAGGATTGTTCAGGGTTCCCTTCACTACATGCTGTTCTTGTTGAATTATGTATGGAACATAAAGAATCTTGAATCAGATGTGCAGAATCAAATGTGTTTTTGCATGTTATGTTGTGACTAAATGAAACTGTGAACAGGATATTAACGCTAGCAGTCAAACTCATTTTTGCTTTTGTTGAAAGGGAATGTGCAGTTTGAAATCTATCATTCTACATACCATGCCGCCTGAATTATCGGGCAGTATCGGGAAGTCTCTGCACAAGCTCAACATGTCGAGGTTCTCTTTGGGAGTGACGAGGATGGATAGGATCAGGAATGAGTTCATCAGAGGGACAGCTCATGTTAGATGTTTTGGAGATAAAGTCAGAGAGGCCAGACTGAGATGGTTTGGACATGTCCAGAGGAGAGACAATGAGTACATAGGTAGAAGGATCCTGAGGTTGGAGCCACCAGGCAGGAGGCTGAGAGGAAGACCAAAAAGGAGATTTATGGATGCGGTGAAAGAGGACATAAGGTTAGTTGGTGTAACGTGAGGGTAGAGGACGCAGAAGATAGGACTAAATGGAGACAGATGATTCGCTGTGGCGACCCCTGAAGGGAAAAGCCGAAAGAGAAAGAAGAAGATCGGGAAGTATCTGCACAAATTATTGAAAGTATTGCACAGACTCTAGTTTTCTACTGCTGTTACAATACCTGCACATACTAGATCTGACTTGAATGTTAGCGCAGACTTTATAAAAGACACAGTTTTATTTAATAGATTGTCTGAACAGAATTCTTCATATCGAAACTGTTACTGACCTCATGCACATTCAGCGTAAAAGACAACTCCAAGACCACGATTGTAGGCTGAATACCGCATCCGTATGGTCTCTCTTTCTACTTCTAGTTTAAAGATTACATTTTATATGTGACCGTGCACGGCATATCCAGTCGCTTGTTACAGATTTTCAAAATTGAGTTATTATGTTTTCATGAAAGGGCATAAATCAAGCTTCAAAACGATACCTATATTGAATGAATCGGACGACATATGACTGAGATATCAACATTCAAAGGAGTCGGGTTTCTCCTGTCACGCCAAGGGAGAAACGGAGAAATCTGCCTTTGAAGTTGACTATCGCCGTAGCACTCACAGACGCTTGGTGCGGTCGCGGCTACGTTTGTATTTACGGTAGCCTACGCTACATTCACAGCCACACGGATAGCCTACCTGCGTTAGGTTAACTGAAGTCGGGAGACGAAGATGGATTCCGGAGAAATATCTTCACGCTAGTCAACGAGTGGATTTAGCGTAAATATTGAAGTAGAGCGGTCAAAACAGAAACTTTTAACACTCCGCTGGAATTGAATTCCTCACCTCAAGAAAGTCACGTTTTTAGGATGGAAAGGGTAAGTTTTTCAGCCAAATTTATTCACAACAGTACAGTATAGACCTTCCACTGTTTCAAAACACTAAAAACCAAAAATCCAAAATTTTACCCCACGCAACATAAACGCTCGTTTTTCTCGGAAACCTCCGTTGTGACAAGTGACTGGTTTTGCCGTGGAGGGTCACAAATTCTATTTATTTATTGTTTATTCTATGTGCCTTATTTCTTCCTTGTTCTTTGTTGTTTGCACTGTTAAAAGTGGAGCCACGTCGTCTCGTCTCTCTGCGTACTTGTACAGTATATAGTGGAGATGACAATAAAGTTTACTTTGACTTTGACTATATAACATATTTGAAAATATCATTTAAAAAGCAAAAATAAACAGGCATAGTTTTCTCAGCTGTTGTAAATGTTAGCCATAAATCATCGTTTCTGTCTCTTCCTGAGCAAAGTCTGCACTGTTTCCACGTATTCGCAGATCACAGCGTGATCGCCTCTTGTCCCGATATTTCTGCTTCCAGTGTTGTCGCCTCTGCTACACCTCTGCTCGATATTTAACGTTTTCTCTTTGGCATTTTTCCTTGTTATGGTGAATAGTTTATTTATTGTTCAGATGGGGAGTTTTGTCATCAAACTTACAGTACATTTGAGTTATCATTTTCTCTTGGATCTCCAAAAGTGTCCCGACGTTTTATCGCAGCTTGCTGACGGTGCGCTTGAGTTAACTCAACTTCTTGCCTCTCTCGGCTCTCTTTCTCGCCCGTTGTTTACTTGTCGCTGGCGCCCTCGAGATCGTTTCCGACGCCGGTGTCCGCGGAGAGGAGAAACACGTCCCGGCGCGTGGCGAGGTGACGACGGAGCGAGGCCTGACAAATTGTCGCAGGCCATTAAGGCGGTTTCGAGGCCAGAGAGCGGATAACGCGAGCGTCGGAGGAGAGGTGACTGTCTTACCTTGACGTCTCGCTGCCTTCAGTTCCTGCACTTCTTTCTTTTAGGTTCTGTCACTTCTCTCTTCCTGAGACTTCTCCCACTATGTCACCTCGGTGTCAGGCTCGATAAAGAGAATGACGCAAACTGAAGCTAACTTTAATATATTTCAGAAGTTATTAGAGCGTTTGTTGGCTTTTGTGTAAAACTCACATCACGATTGGTTATTAAAATCTGATGTTTTAGAGGTGCCGTGCAAGCTGCAGCAACACGCTGACGGTTGAGGCCAGATCTGTAACTTTCTTGGATATTTGACAAGTGGAGCGTGCACTTATTGTGTAATTGTGTGTTGTGTTTCTTTTTTCTCTGCATTAAGCACTTTTGATAATTGGCATGAATTAACACGTTGCACCTGACAGGTCTTACGTCTGCCCACATGTGTACAGAAGTCTGTGCTTACTCTTCTCACTATAAGATCGGGTCAGGAGGAGACGATAGCGATTCTTGTCTTGGTTTCTGATTGAGCCGCTTTGTAAGTTTCAAGTTAAAAGTATTCTAACGGAGATCAGTAAGATCATTGGAGAAGCAAAACTGAAAAGTTATCAAGGAAAAAAAAAACAGACCTTCAACAAACACACTTACGTGCATTACACCCTTGTCACTGGCCAATTATCGTTGAAACTATTAATTGATAATAAAAACATTTTATTACATTTTATTCGTTTGTCTGTTTAGTTTCAGTAAAACTTCACGGGACTAATTTATTCATTCCTTCCTTTTTTGCTTTATTAGTTTAGCTTTATAAAACACAGTGCTGGGAGCTCGCTGCGCCTTTTTGTGTTAAGATCATTGTGAAAAAAATATTTAAAAAAGTGAGTGATTATTTGTCATTGTGAACACAGCACAGCACACAGTGCACCACAACCAAATGTGACCTCTGCATTTAATCCATCCGTGAAGGAGCAGCGGGCAGCTAACAAGCGGCCGGGGAGCAGTGCTTGGGGACGGTACCTTACTCATGAGTACCTCAGTGTTAAATTTACCGGCCCTGGATTCAAACCTGCGACCTTCTGATCACGGGGCGAACACCCTACTGTCACGCCACCAGCTGCCTAATTTGAATTAATTATATGATAAAAGGCATTTAGTGTGAGGAACCTTTTATTCTACATTTTGACAATAACTTTCATTTTTTACAGAAGACATACAGTACCGTGCAAAAGTTTTAGGCAGGTGTGAAAAAATGCTGTAAACAAAGAATGCTTTC
>JAVGVS010002827.1:0-10616 GCA_032718565.1 Distichodus sexfasciatus
TATATATACTATATGCGTGTGTATAGATATCTATATCTATCTATCTATCTATCTATGTCTCTGTCTCTCACTATATGTGTGTGTGTGTGTGTGTGTGTATATGTACATACACACACACATACATGTGTGTATATATATATATATGTATAAAATAAACTAAAATCCAGAGTGCTATTATTCTTGCCCTGTTATCTAACATCCAATATTCCAGGTGACTGTTGTACAGCGTGAGGAGGTAGTGGAGGTGATGTGAGTTAAACGGATTTCCCCGCACACCTTCCAACTGAATGTCAACTTCCTGATATTTCCGGTTCTGGTTCCCTAAGTGGAACTGGCTAAATCTGCCCGAGTAACGCACTTTTGCATTGCTTTAAAAATAGCCACACGGCTTCTCCTTAAAAGGAAGATGATACCGCATTTTAAGCAGCGCGTTGGTAAGGCCTGTTCGGGGAAACATAGCTTCTTTGTGTCACTGTAGCTGCTACTTGGCCGGGAGAGAGAGAGAGAGAGAGAGAGAGAGAGAGAGGGAGAGGGGGAGAAAGAAATAAAGAGAGAGACAGAGAGAGAGAGAGATCTAATTGGGGAAGGGGGAGTGAGAGGCCAGGGGCTCGAGCATTGATCTGGGGGGGAGATTCAGGGCTGAACCTGTCACCACGACTTCTGTGCCATCAGCACGGTGGCTCTGCCAGTCACACACATACACACACACACACACACACACACATCCCCTGCCGGAGACAGTTCCACAGTGGCGTGTAGACCTGCTGGCTGGCAGAATTTTTAAAGAGCATGGAGGTTTAAAGACTGAAACCCCTGGGGAGGAATCCCACCAGCTTGTGGAGGAGGAAGAGAAGGGGAGCGCTCTCTCTCTCTCTCTCTCTCTCTCTCTCTCACTCACACACACACAACTCCCCCGCCTTGCATTTCTCTCTCTCCCTCTCCGTCTTTCTGTCTCTCTCCCTGTCTGTCTCTTCCACTCCGTCTGTCTCATTTCATTCCCTCCTCTCCCTTTCCGCTCCGACTTTCACTTGCTTTCTCCCACTGTTTTTCACTCTCCTTCCCACAATTTCTCTTCCTCCCTTATCACTCCTCCTCCTCCTCTTCCCCAGCAAGTATTGACAGTGTGGGACTGTGTGTGTGTGTTTGTGTGTATATATACAAGTTTCGGCATCGTTCCTCCTTTTTACCTAGTAGCGTCACAACGCCAGCAAGTTCCACTTCCTCCCTCCCTCCCTCCCTCCCTCCCTACCAAGGACCGAGAGACTCTGTCTTTATTTATTTTTATATTTTTTCTTTTCCGCTCTCTCTCTCTCTCTTGCCGCTCTGTCTCGCTGTTCTCATTTAAATATCCCCAGCTCCAACGCTTCTGACACCGCGGCTACACCGCGTACACACCGAGGCGACGTCCCCCAGGTTGCCGGCGTCGCCGATTCCTTCCTCTGCTTATGCAGCCGCCGTTGCTGTCGTCCGGCCTCGGTGAAGCTTCCTCCCTCCTAGGGAGGAGGGAGGAGGGACGAGGAGGGAGGGAGGGGGTGAAGGAGGGAGGGAGGGAGGCACGGATGTGGAGGTATCATGTCGATGTGTGGGGATGTAATAAATGAAGGTGGTGGAGAGCGAGAAGGGGAGGGTGAGAGAGAGAGAGAGAGAGAGAGGAGGGAGGAAGGAGTGAGTGAGTGAGAGAGAGAAGGGAGAGAAGGCGCTGTGATTGCAGGCCTCCGCAGTGGGACCCGGGCGGAATGGAGACTGCTGTCTCATTGAGTGATATCCCTGTCTCAACAGTAAATAAATAATGCAGCCGGCAGAGTTCAGCCCCGCCGCCTCCAGTGAGTTGTAAATGTATTAGCTGCTTTATATTCCTTTGTCTTGGGAAAACGCTCGGGTGGAAGTGAGAGAAAGGAAAGAAAAGGGTGTGGAGCGGGGGAGAGGAGAAAAAAAAGAGAAGAGAATGCGACCAAACCAACAACAACAACAATAGCAACACGAGTCGTACCCGCCCCTCCACCTCCACCGCCACCTCCTCCACCTCCTCCCATTCTGGTCTTCCTCCCCTCCACTGACACGCTTTGGTGTAGTCCCCCGATCACCTGGAATGAATGGTAATAAAACGGGGAAAGGAGGAGAGGAGAGGAGAGAGGGGAGGAAAGGAAAGGTGCGTAATGCGACTTCAGATTCGCCTAATGCCGCGAGGAGAGTCGTGGGAATGTTTCGCTTGGTCTCTTCGCCCAAAGGCTGCTGGGAGCCCGGCGGCTGCACCCCCTTAACCCCCCTCCCGTCTCTTTTTAGTTTTTATTTAAATACAAAATGTACGGATTTTTAAACGCACACCCAGAATGGAAAATGTGAAATGGTGATTTATTTTTAAAACTGGTTTTTCACCGGTTTATTTCCACAACCGTAATACAGCGTGTGCTTCAGGTTGTGGTAAAATGATGTATAATAGGCTTCAACCTGATTTCTCATCTTTCTGTCTAATATGCAGACAAAGTTCTTCCAGGGAGGTATTTATGTGCGAACTTTGAGAGGAACCGCGACCCCATCCTCCTTCCGGGCCAAGATCGAGTCGAGATCACTCTTTTGAAGTGTGTATAAGTGTATTTCGAACAAAAGACTCTAGTGTAGAGATGATCAGTTAAGTATATATAAATAACCGACACTGTCTTGTGCATAGCGACGCCAGACATTACAAATCCCCCAAAACGCCGGGTGTGGAGGCGTAGGGATCCTGGGCCCGCCCTTCGGAAAGAGCGAGTAGCCGGGCCTGGGCCGTGACAAGTCGTTCCCGGTAACGCGGACGAGAAGACGAGTTTATTTGCTGCGCCATATGCGTGGTTGAAGTAGCGAGACGCACTCGGAACATATTGGCGCGCGCCTATGGCGGTTAATAATAGTAGCGGGCACATACGGCGCCGCTGAGCTCGCTTGTCTGTGACGTTTTCTCCCCCGCCTCCTTTAAAGAAAAAAAAACAAACCAAAAAAAACGGTTGTACAGTCACAGGCCGCGGAGAGACACGGCACGGCTGCTGCTGCTGCCGCCGCTGCCAATGCCAGCTCTCCTCCACCGCCTGCCACAGCCTTCAATCTCTCCCCTGCTATCACCCCCCGTCCCACCCAAACACACACACACACACACCTCCTACCGAGCCTTACAACAGCCAGTCATCAGCTCTGCGCTCTCAAACACAAATGCAAACACACACACACACCCGTACACACACACACACACACTCTCTCTCTCCCCATGAGCGCTGGCAGAGTTACAGGGACGAGAGCTTTTAGATGTATGACCGATATTTATCAGCTCACATTGCGATACACAAATATGTACGTGTGTAGATATACAGTTTGTGGTTATATGTAAGTGTAGTGGTCCACATGTGTAATAGTTGTGTATATAAGTCAGTGGGTCTACAGTGTGTTTTCTTGTGTGTGTTGGAGTGTGCAGATGTGTCCACATTACTATATAAATCTCTATCTCCATATTCACATATAGTGTGTGTGTGTGTGGGGGTGTGTGTGTGTGTGTGTGTGTAAACCCAGTTGTCATATTTGTTTCTGCCTAAATGTGTATATATATATATATGCATATACAGTGTACTTGTCTATATTATATGTGTTTATATCATTTATCATTTCATTTATTCATTCACGGCGTATAATGCTTTGTTTCACTACTAAAATCGCTTTATGAAAATGATTTCATTCGATTAATTTTTCAAAACATTTCCCGATGATTTGGCCGTCTTTATGAATAATGAATTAATGCGAATATCTCAAAAGTAATAGGGAAAAAAAATACTCCCCCCACACTCACACCGCTGAGTCTGAGTGATGGCCCCTGTGACAGAAGCAGTTGAAAACCCCTGCATTATATCATAATGACACTGCTCGGCGATTTTCCGGCTATGGCATAAAAATTCTAGTCAAAAAGAACATCCTGGCAGTAACTATAGCTGCACCCATCTGCAATCCGTACCCGCGCTATGTGATATAATCACAATCGTTTTTCATTCTAATGTGAATATAATTCGTTGTCAAACATAAGTCAAGTTTCATAGTCAAGAAGACTGTGTAAAGCTACTAAAATGGCTAAGTTGAAACCCCTCAAAATGCTTAAAACGTTTCTGGACCGATGCTCGCGTGCGTGTTGTTTATTATTTGTTTTTTAATAACTAAGAGTCCCATTGTCTTGCAGAAACTGTACACACTGTCACAAGACTTTAACGGATGTTATATCGATTCCTCTGTACGTGTGTGTTATTCTGCGCACAAAAATGAAAGTAACCGCGTTAAAAAGCGCTCGCGACTCTCACGCGGAACGCCATCGCTCACTAAAACGTTCAGTTCAGTCAAATCTTCCCTTTTATTATTACAGACAACACTCATATTTTACACTAAAAAATGCTAGCTTTCTACTCAGCCTTTTAATTGATATTTTCAGACGGGCATCCATCACATTATTGTGACGCAGCTCCGAGTGACGTGCAGGGGATCGTGCGAAATGTAGTTCTCTCCCAGAAAGACCAAAATATGAATAAATATTTAAATAAATATTAGTTGTAAAATACTCGGTGTATCCCTTTGGATGCTAAGGATTATTAAAGATATCAACAAAAAAAAAAGTGATTTTCTCAGTTTTTTAGTTGGAAAATATATATTTGTACACGTACATGTTTACTATAGTAAATATAAGGGATGATTGACGTTCCCCTTGGGGATGAACTAAGTTATCTACACAGATGAGTACATGCATGGATATGGGTTCATATATTCAATTTAATATAACACGTATTGTCTGTGTGTATATATATCGTTGGGTGGGATAAACCGGTGGTCGGGTGTGTGTGTAACCCGTGGCTGAGGGTCTGTAGCGTCTTGTTAACCCATATGGTGCGGTGCTGACTGTAGAGATCCATATGCTGCTGGTGCAGGGTCTCTCCCTCTGGGCCTGCGTGGGGAGGTAAAGACCTTAAGGCACTCTCCCCTCCGCCGCTCCTTCTAAAAAAAAGCCCCACCGATCGGCCCATTGTCCCGCCAATCTGCCCACACCTTCAGCCCCGTCCCTCTTCAACCCCCCATCACCCCACCCCACCCCACCCGCTCCGTCCCCTCTGCTCCCCTGCTCCACCTTGCTAGTAAATAAACGTAACGGTAGCTAATTAATGTAATTCTTCAAACGGCAGATAACCACCTCTACCGCTCGGATTTACAACATTAGCTCATTAACCAACAGCTGATTTTGTACCGAAACATTACAGGGACGCGTACTGGGGTATGTCACCGGAGTTCTTTACTTGTGGTTTCTGCTTTCCTTAAAGTAAAGGATGCTCAGAAAAGGCCTCCTTTTAATCGCACTCGTCGTCAAAAAGCCGTAGTAATCGTCCCTGGCCGATTTTTTTGTGTGTGTGAACCCTACTGTCGTGAAGGGCCCTCTCTCTCTCTGGATGCTAATTTTATAACGTGCCATTCTCTCTTTCTGTTTCCTTACAGGAGGTCTTGCAGACTGTGCCGAAGTTCTGCTTCCCCTTTGATGTGGAAAGGTAGGATTCCTTCTCGCCGCTCTCCCTCTTCTCTCCAACCGCCAGCGTTTGGGTGTAAAAGACTTAATTTTTATCTTCTTTTTTTTTTTTCATATGCAAAACCCTCCGAGTTTTAAACCCTCCCACACTTCCACACACACATCCACATCCACACACACACTCACAGGTGGGGCTAAATGAAGAACAGTGTGTGCCAGATGCCGTCTTTCCCTCCTTCTTAATCACCTGAAAGCCCCACCTTCTCTCTAAACAATATAAACTACCCCAAAACGCATAACCACCCCCGACCCTGGTAAATAAGCTTGTATGTTTGCGTGGCACCATCCCCACGTTAGAGCTGTGATACAGGTCTTCGGGGTTGGGGTGATGGTGGTGGCGATGATGGTGGCGATGATCAGTGATGGTTGGGCGGGGGGGGCGAGGGGACCGAGTGGTGGGTAGCGAGGGCCCCCCGAATCGAGTTGAGCCGACCTGCTGGTAGAAATAAAAATGTGAAAAGTGCTTTTGTATAGTTTACAGGCGTAGGTGGGGGGTGGGGACGGGACGGCTTTTCCGGCTCAAGCTTTACTGCTGCCATCTAGTGGTGGCAAGAACTACTCTTTTTAGAGCTTTGACGCTTGCTGTAAAACGGACGGACGGAAGGTTTAAAACGGGGGTTTAAAAAGGGAGAGAATAATCAGATCGCGCGGAAATCGAGCTCAAACTGATTTATTTTGATTCTCTTTCCACTCGTTTTAATTCTACAACCTGTAATAAGAAGAGCTTCCCAACCACTTATATATAAAGTTGGTGAAATTTTTCTCTCCATACTTCCTTTTTTTCCCCAAGTTGACGATTTGCAACCGTACAGAAGCGAACGAACGTTTAAACGAAACCTTCTCTCCCTCCCTCCCTCCCTTCCTCTTTCCCCGCTTTAGATTCTTGCAATTAGTCTATAATATGAGTCAACCTGTTCTAAAGTCAGCACAGAGCGGGACGTCTCATTAGCGCTCGGGGCCTTGTTACTAACGCTGCGCTCTCTCTCTCTCCCCCTCTCTCTCTGCCTCCTCGTCCGTCTCAGAGCCGGCCAGAACCAGGTGGGCCAGAACTTCACCTTCGTGCTCACCGACATCGAGAGCAAGCAGAGGTTCGGCTTCTGCCGCCTCACCTCCGGCTGCAAGGTCTGCGTCTGCCTGCTCAGGTGAGTCCCGCCGCGCTCCGCGGAAGCGTTTGTTCGCTGCACTCTTTTTTTCTTTTCGTTGAGTACAAGTATTTTTTCCCCACAAGGAGACGTGCAGCTAACAGATTAATATCCAACGGTGGGAGGCAGCTCTTCATTTTTTTTTTTTTTTAATGATAAAAAGTTCGTGGGGGGATGAAAACAGAAACGCGTAGAAAAGTTTGAGACGCAGATTGTACTGGATGTACAGAATGTTTGGCTAGTTTTAGAATGTTAGTCAAATTTGGGAAGTTCATTTTATTTTTAACAGTTAGTTATGTATTTGAACGTAAGTTTGAATGTTGTTTTTTTTTTCTTTATTTAGAGTGGATTTTTTTTTATTCATACATTTATTTTGTTAATGAAATTTCAGGCTAGTGCAAACATTCATGCCAAAAATTAAACCAAATAATTTAAGGTGCATCCATTTCCGCCGAAATTAAAACGGATCTCCCCCCGAAAAAAGGAGAAATCTGAAATTCAATGCAAGGTGTTCTTTTCTTCTGGTAAAACGGCCACTAGATATTGATGGACAAATGCAGGTTTATCATCGACTTGATGAGCTGCTGTCAAGATCTTTCCTCCTCCTCCCACCCTGGTCTGGATGGCCTTTGTGTGAGAGTGTGTGTGTGTGTGTGTGTGTGTGTATGTTTTCCTCCCTCCCCTCTTTCTGTCTTTCCGCTCGTTATTCGGATACTGGCACAGAAGCATGCCAGAGACGCTTCGCCGATAATTATGCATGAAGCCTTGCTGCCAATTAGCAGAAGTTATGTCTTCGAGTTCTTTGTTTGAATTTCGCTTAGCAAAATAATCAGCAAACAAAAATGGTCAATAATGACTTATTATACGTTTTTTTTTAAAACAAATGCATGCTTTTTGGTTTGCATAAAGAAATGGATTTATTTAAGAATATAACATTTTTGTAAAACATTATTTTAATGTTAAATTAAGCCCGTTAGCCAAAAGAATTTTCTTCACACAATATACACTTTGTGCATTTCCTATACGCGCTTTTCTAGTTTTCACGGTCGGCAAAATAATCCCTCAACTCCGCTGTAAGAAGATCGCGAGCGGCTCTCGGCTCGAATCGAAAAAGAGAGTAATTAAAGCGGTTTGTGTCCGTGTGATTGTTGAAGTGGTGGGACCATAAAATTGTCGCCTACGCTTACACGAGGAAGTGGCCTAATGAGAAGGACAGTTTTATGTGGACAGGACTTTTGTAGCCGTGTGTCTGGTGAACAGGCCGTAAGGGGGCAGGGGGTTCCTTCAGGCCAAACGCCTTTAAAAGCCAAACCGTCGCTTTCTTTTTACACACGCCACCCTCACACACACACTGGTCAGTCAGTCTCTGTAACGTGTGTGCGGCTGTGTGTCCATAATAATGTGTGCGCATGTTTATATGAGTGTGTATACAATATAAGGCTGGGCAATAAATCGAAACTGATATTCGGACCCTTAAGTTAAGATTAAGTTTTGCACGTGATGATTATTTCAATTAGTTAAAAATTCTGTTAATCCTTTTTAGAGAAGAATTTTGTTCCCCAGTATGTGTTTGTTTACTGTCCCTTTAAAAACCTACTACAGTACGTGTTGTCATGTGACTCTGGCAAATAAATATACACACACACACACACACGATATTAAGTCATGTAAATATAGCATACACTAAATATAAAAGGTGTGTGTGCATATTATAGTATATTAAAGTATCTAGTATAATAGGTGTGTGTACATAAGAGTGTGTACACGCGGAGGGTTGCTGGTTCAAGTCCCGGACCGGTAAAGGTACCACTGAGGTACTCATGAGCAAGGTACCGTCCCCAAGCACTAGTCCCTGGGCACTGGCAAAAAAAACAAGCTGCCCACTGCTCCTTCGCGGATGGGTCAAATGCAGAGGTCACGTTTCGTTGCCATTCACACACGCGGTCCGCTCCCGTCGCTCTCGTCACAACGCGGCTCTTGCAGTAGAACCTCGCAAGTCCGAAAAGTCCGAGGTGGAGGGGGGAAAAAAAAAAAGCTTTCAGTTTAACGGCGTGGTGATATAAAGGCCCTCTGACGTTAGCGGTCACTTTAGCGGCCGGGACGGGGAATAACTCCCGCGTCTCGCTTCACCTTTAACCCGGAGTAAAGACGAGCCGTAATCAGATCAGAGGCGCGTACAAGGTGCAGGCTGACTGAGGTAAAGCACCTGAGAGGGGCCGGTAATTTAAGATGGGGGACGTGTACCGTAACGAACGGAGACGAGACGCGGGGCAGGAAGCCCCCATTCCTGTACATCTAATAAATAATAGTGAGGGTTAGGATTTTACCTACGATGTAGACTTACTTACAGCTTACCGCCGTCTAGATGGAACAGCATTTTAGACTTGTATGCTGTAATGTCATAAGTAAGGAGAGGTTGGAGTACATGAATGCACACACACACATATAAAATACTAAACTATATACGATATATGTCTGTCTATATCTATCTGTGTGTGTGTGTGTGTATACACAGAGTACTGTGCAAAAGTTTTAGGCAGGTGTGAAAAAATGCTGTAAACAAAGAATGCTTTCAAAAATGGAAGTGTTAATCATTTATTTTCATCAATCAACAAAATGCAGTGAATGAACAAAAGAGAAATCTAAATCAAATCAATATTTGGTGTGACCACCCTTTGCCTTCAAAACAGCATCAGTTCTTCTAGGTACACTTGCACACAGTTTTTGAAGGAACTCGGCTGGTAGGTTGTTCCAAACATCTTGGAGAACTAACCACAGATCTATAATCCTATAATCCTACAAAATAATATAATGACTACAAAATAATATAGTGACTATAATCCTACAAAATCCCTGACTTTGTGCAAGTGTACCTAGAAGAATTGATGCTGGTTTGAAGGCAAAAGGTAGTAACACCAAATATTGATTTGATTTAGATTTTTCTTTTGTTTGCTCACTTTGCATTTTGTAAATTGATAAAAATAAACAATCATTATTTATATTTCTGAAAGCATTCTTTGTTTACAGCATTTTTTCACCTGCCTAAAACTTTTGTATATATACACATATATATACACATATATATATACACATGTATATACATAAATTTTATTTTCGTCATATATATATATATAAGAAGAAAATAAAATTTTCGCTATCAAAGAGTGAATAACATTCTTAATCTAAATAAACACTTGAATAAACAATGAGAACCGCGTGTGTGCTACTCAGTAACTCTAAAAGCAGTGAAGTACATGACTTACTCGTATTCTAGTAAAATTACGGACTTAAAAACATTCTCATAAAAGTAGCTACAAGTCCCCGAAATAAACGACTTAATTACGGTAAGGTGAGTAGTCGGAATCCGTTACTTCCAGCCCTGTTACTAGAGAGAAATGGTAGCTCTGGAAGCGTTCGGTGGAAAAACAGTGCGTTTAACGAGAGCTCTTGAGGTTAAGAGACGGTAAACTCGGCCGCGGCAGACGCTTATTATTCCGGCGGATGATTTACGGCCCACGTCGGCTGTTCGTAATTAACCGCGGGGTCCTCGCACCGACAGACGCCGGCTTTAAGAAGCCGCTGGAGGAAAAGCTCTCGCCGCAGAATTAAAAACCCTGGTCCTGTTTTTTACGAGCTCTTCCAACAGAGGCAAGGCCTTACTTTCTCTCCCCAAACTACAACTACGTGCTGCGGGAGAGACGACCGTCCACTCCGGATAGGAGACGAGAGCAAAAGAAAGCCCCTAAAGTGAAGGTGAGTGATTATTTGTCATGGTGAACACACCACAGCACAGCACACAGTGCACCACAACCAAATGTGAGCTCTGCATTTAACCCATTCGTGAAGGAGCAGTGGGCAGCTAACAAGCTCCCGGGGAGCAGTGCTTGGGGACGGTACCT
>JAVGVS010002828.1:0-10616 GCA_032718565.1 Distichodus sexfasciatus
TAATTTTTATATATTTATAATTTGTAATTTTTTGTTTTTAATATTTATTTACTTATTTACTCATTTATGCATTGAAGCAAAAGTCAAATAGTTTGTAAGTCTTACTGTACTTGCCCAATAAAACTGCTTCTGATTCTGATTTTAAGGTGTTTTGCTGTCATTTTGCTGAATTAAACATGAAACTGGCGGTTGCACTTGGTCTTTTCACCCTGAATATTTTTGGTGATGATATTTCACTTTGCACATGAAACAAACAGACAGTAAAATGTCAGTGTGAGAAGCTTTCCGAGCGTTCAGCCAGCGAGGTTAATGGACTCGTGACATTTAAATGAGCCAGTCGCGCTCCAGTCATGACCCCGAAACTGCCCCCGAATAACACACCAACACTACCACCGCCTTTGCCATCGCGCTGTTCCGTACACTCCTCAACCAATCACGTACTCACCCAAAAACCAAAACAACCAGCAGGAGCAGAACCTACCTTATACAACACATCTCACTAATTACAAATTCTTTATGTATTTCCAAGGCTCATTTTACTTGCTGGTGAAATGCATTTTTCCATTTAGGAGAACAGAATTTTAAGCTAAATACAAGAAAAAGAAATATTAACTATATTTAGTATTAAATATAGTCACAAGCTGCAGTGAGTGGGGTCCAAGCAAAAGTCATAAAATACAGCACAAAAGGGTCAGCACTCATTGTCAGCAGTGTCTATGTTTATGTCATAGACACGCACCCACACACTGATGATGCTGATGTTTATGACATAGGATGAAACCACATAACTAAATTAATCATCTCAAGACACAAGGAGTTATAACAAAGAACGATAAAGTGCAATGATAGGAAGAACAATTAAAGATGCAAATAGGTGCATGGCAGGACGGGGCCCCTCTGGTCTGCGCCTGGGTAGGGGGGTGCCCCCACTGTCGGGCTGCCTGCGGTGCCCCCAGACACCCCAGTTGGGCTCCCCTGCTCGCTGCATGGGGACAGGGATGGGGACTAATGAGGGCCAGTCAGGGATCTGGCCTTGGTGGGGGGGTGCTCGGTGCGAGACCTCTCTGACCCCCAGTGCACAGCACTACTTCCCACACAACACTAGGGCTACGGGGGGCAGTGCCAAGGAACACCAAGACACTGCCCCTCAATTTTTACTTACATATTAGACACCACATGACACCAGGGCCATGGGGGGTACTCTGCTGTCCACCAGCAGTGGGGTGCCCATGCCCTGACAGCTCCCCCAATTTTAATGCACTCTAGTCATCCTCACAGCCCACATTCTCTAGGGCACTGTGGGTCGGGAAGGGGGATGGGGGACTCCATTGTCTGCCAACAGTGGGGAACCTCTCCTCCTAACTACACCCACAAATTTTAATGCACTACAGACACACTTTCACGCATGCACATACACACATTTCACACGAGGGTGCAGTGAGGGCCGAGTAGCCCTCTATCTCTCTGTCTCTGTTCTTGTGTAGGTGGTAGGGGGGCGGCCAGGAGATTTTGGGAAAGATCATGGGTGTTGCAGGTGGGCCTGGCAGAGGTGGGTGGCCTCCTCTTTTGGGTAGCGGACTGGTTCAGGGCCTTGATCTTGCCGCGCAGTGATGGGACCTCTGTCGGTGGTTCTGGGGGTTTTGGGAGGCTCTGGACACTTCCAGGTGAGTTGGGTAGTCAGATTTGGTCTGGGTGGGGTGTCCTCTCCCGGGTGGGGGGGCATTAGCTTTTCTGGAGCCTTCCTCTGGTCGTCCTGTGGTGTCACGGGCGGGTGTTGGCCATTGGCCCTGGCTTCTCCTGCTGGGGGGATGTGCTGGGGGGCCAGGGACCCCTCTGGTGTGCGGCGGGCCCTCCACCGTGGGTGGGCCTGCGCCCCCGGTCGATGGGGGCCCGTGGTTCCAGCACGACTTGCTAGGGTGGGGGTTGCGGACCTGACTGGGGGCCTCGCCAGTCATCGCTTCTTTGCGGGCCTTCTTATATAGAGGCCATTGGCCCCTTGGTCCCTTTCTGACTCTTCTTTTGGGTTGGGTGGATGACCATCTCGGGGGCCTTTTGCCGTGGAGGCGGCTGGGGGTTTTGACTTCCTGGTCTTACCTGCTACCAGGCACACTTGGGGGAAATGGGGCACTGCTTCACCCCATCAGCATCAAGTACCACCACTTTCAATTGACAAACCAGTTCACTCACACACGCACACATGCATGCACATGTGGGCTGCTAGTGGAGTATGTTTAGCGGTTATTATTATTATTATTATTATTGTTATGGTTATTTTTTATTATTATTGTATAATAATACAAGACATGGGTGCGTATTATAATAAGAGGTATTCATTAATTTATTTTTTTAGTTATTTTGTTACTCATTGGACTAACTTCATATTAGAAAATATTTTAATGGGGAAAAAAGTGAAAAAAAAAAAAAAAGCTCACAAAAAGAACCATATGTCAGCCTTTGAAGAATAATGGAACCCATTTAGGACCTTTTTTTCCCAACCAGAACTTGGCGTCAGGATCGCGTTGTGTTTTTGTCCTGTCAGTTTTGTCTTGTCTTAGTCTGTACATAGTCCAGTCTTTGTTCTTGTTTGTCTGTCAATCTGTTTAGCCTACCCTTATTATTTTTTCAGTTTTATTTTACTATTTTTTTTTTTTGTTTTGTTTCTTTGTCCTTTTGTTTGTTTGCTATTTGTTTGGTTTTTGTTCCTTTTTTTCTTTTCTTTCTTGCTTTTCCCTTTTTTCCCCCTCTCTCTCTTTTCATTGACACTGAGAGGTGTTAATAATGTAATGTCTGATCTGCGTAAATTCAAATATTAATATTTGTAAATAACACTATTTTAAAAGTAAAACCTCTTGCAAACGTCTTACACTCATAAGAAAATATCTCATCTTCATGCAAAATATCATATGTGAAATTTCACATACAAAATGTGTAAAATTATAACCTTTCCTAAATCTGATGTGTGATATTGGCTTATTAAACCTGATACTGGCCTTGAAAATCCTACATTGTCACAGAAAACTAGAAGAGGATTGAGTTGCGGTTGAGTTTAAGCTGAAAAGTAGTATTTCTTTGTTTCAGCTAGGCTTTCAGCCTATTTTTCTGTCACTGAATATAGCTGTGATCCAAAACTTAAACAAAATGATCCTATAAAACAAAGAAAAATACTACTTTTAATCTTAAACACAACCGCACTTACCGTCTTCTAGTTTTCTGTGAAAATTTAAGATTTTCATGTTTCCTCTCAGTTTGCTTTGTGTATCTTTAGAGGATTCAGTATCAGGTTTAATAAGCCAATATCACACAAAGTCCTCCATTTTCATGAAATTTTAACAATGAAATGCCACCTCTGTGGAGGCCAGAGTTTCAGCTAAAAACAATCTTTGCCTTCAGATGAAGATCGCTTCTCCCAAATTGTGTTTTCAAAGGCGAAGACTCATTTATTGTATTATTTGATTTGCATTCAACCATTCATACAGCTACTAATTTTCCATTTACATTGTCATATTAAAGAAGAGATGGGGGTGAGTGTAAGTTAATCTCTTAATACCCTAAAAGTAAATATTTCAGGGGTGAAAATGCTGTTAGGTTGTTTTTTTGGTGTTTATACCGGCTTACTGGCTGCTGCCTTTCAGCCAGGGGAGATTTTCCTCTGTGTTGTTCCTTTGTGACAGAATTAATTGATTTAAAGTACAACTGGTACCAAATGGAAAGTTTGCCACTCGAGCTGCCGTTAAATCCTCCCATTCAATTACATAAAAAAGAAGCTATTTGTGTATAATCCGCTGGAAATGAAGCCCCATGGAGGCATTAAAGGGATCTCTTCCTCCTCGCCAGCGGGGGCAATCTGCTGACTGTAACTCATACAGCTGCTCCTCAATTATTCACATGCAGAGCCAGGGCAATTTTTCTAATAGCCGAAGCTGAATAATGCATGGAGGTGGCAGTGCTGGGCTTTTTCATGACTAGGCCCAACACAAAACTTGCAGAAGGTTCTGGAAGAAACATTTCATTGTGGTTCTTTTTTTTTACAATTGCAATTTTATCTCTTCATCTTCTTTTCCTTTATGTAAACATCTCATGCAAAAATCTGTGCTCACACAAAAACGTCTCACCTCATGCTTATGCAAAAAAACACCTCATACTCATGCAAAAACAACTCTTGTTAATATGAAAACATCTCATGCTCACATGAAACCATCTCATGCTCACATGAAAACATCTCCTGCTCATGCAAAAATCTAACACTTCTGAGAAAATACCTCATGCTCATGGGAAAACATCTCACGCTTACATGAAAACCGCACATGCTCATGCAAAAATCAGTTCTCATGCTAAAATGTCTGACACTCCCAAAAGAACCTCATGCTCCTGCAAAAAAATCTCACACTCACATGAAAACATCTTATGCTCATACAAAAACATCTCACACTCACATGAAAACATCTCATGCACGTGCAAAAACATCACATGCTCATGCAAAAACATCTCATGCTCATGCAAAAGCATCTCATGCTCATGCAAAAGCATCTCATGCTCAAGCAAAAACATCTCATGTTAATGAAGAAACATCTCATGCTCATGCGAAAACATCACATGCGCATGTGAAAACATATGCTCATGTGAAAACATCACATGCTCATTCAAAAATATCTCATGCTCATTCAAAAACATATCATGCTCATGCAAAAACATATCATGTTCATGCAAAAAAATGTCATGTTATGCAAACATATGCTGACATAAAAAACATCACATGCTCATGCAAAAGATATCACATGCTCATGCAAAACCGTTGTTCACACAAAACCGTCACTCCCAAAAAATCACATGCTCATGCAAAAATCTGTGCTCACATGAAAACATCATGCAAAAATGTTTAGTGCTAATGCTAAGACGTACAGTGCTTTCTCAGAAACATCTCATGTGCACACAAAATATGTGCTTATTTTGTCTCACTCTTCCCTTCAGGAGCTCAGCAGCCTTTAGACATTTCAAAAAATTTAACATTTAAATTAAGCAAGAAAATTTGTTGGAAAACCTCACAGCTTCGTGACTTACATCATCACTGTATTGTAGAGATAAGAACATCACCAACAGCTTTATTTTTAAAAAAATGCATTCAAATATTCATTTTTAGCATAACAGTCAATTACATCCTCAGCCTGGACATTTGAGGAAGATGGAATATAATGCAATATATTTTTCTGCAGAAAGCCTGCGTTGTGTTCTCAGCATGCTTGATGGATCACTCCAATAATCTCCAGTCAGAGGAGAAATGCCGCCTGGAGGTCTATGCGCGTCTTCTCTTCCCTGAAGCCTCGCTTCTGACCATGTTCGGGTTTTAATTCACGCCAGGCTGAAGGATTCGCCAAGAGCTCCGATGCTTTCTTTTTGCCCAAATTTGCTCGTCTTTTTCACCCCGTGGCCGTCTGCTTGGTGCATTTGCCATTTTTCGGTTCCGTTCATTTCAGTTAAGAAGCGATACACATTCTCACGTCACTCAGTCTCTTCCCTATGGTGGGCAAAAAAAGCCTAATGCAATTTAAATTTACAGTTGCAGCATTTAGAAGACACTTTTATCCAGAGCGACTTCAGTTTCCTAATTTCAGGCACAGTCTCCCTGAAAGCAATTGGGATTGAAGGTTTTGCTCTAGGATCCAATCATTATTTGTAGAGTGTTAGGTGGTTGCTTATGTGTTATAAGGTGGTTGCTAGGGTTCAACTAGATAGTTGCTAAGGCACTGCTAGGTGGTTGCTAGGTTATCATTGTGGTTGCTAAGGTGTTGCTAGCTGGTGGCTAGGGTGTTGTTAGGTGGTTGCTTATGTGTTGAAAGGTGGTTGCTAGGGTGCAACTAGATAGTTGCTAAGGCGTTGCTAGGTGGTTGCTAGATTATTATTGTAGTTGCTTAGATGTTGCTAGGTGTTGGCTAGGGTGTTGAAAGGTGGTTGCTATGATTTTACTAGGTGGTGTCTAGGTTATTATAGTGTTTACTCGGGGAACAGGAACGGATACAGGCTGGGACTAAGGACAGACTAGATTGGGGACAGGAATTATAACAAGGGGAAGATAAGAACCGGAACAGACACGGGAAAACAACCTAAGTGAACCTAATACTAATCCTAAGCGAACGGCTAATGCTAAGCTAATGCTAAGCTAATGCTAATTGCTAACGCTAATGTTAAAGGGGAAGGTCACTAGGAAGTGGCTGTGCTAAAGCTAACTATCCTGAGTGTGCTATGCTAACGGCTAATGCTAAGTGGGCTACACTAACGGCTATTCTAACTACTAACTATCTACTAAAGATCTAACAGACACTAACACAAAGCACATGCCGAAGACAAACTTAACTTGGATCTTAGAAGGGACGGCAGACATCAAACGACAGCCATCAAACGGCAGACAAGGGCATGGCAGAGTCTCAGGGTAACATTACATGATCAGTGGAGACATAGCTGTTGTGAGGGTGCACAGACAATGACTGGAACAAAGGACTGAACTTATATAGGAGCTAAACTCATGGGCTAAACAAGGCAATAAAGGGACAACCAATAGATTACTGAGAACTAAACTAGGAAGGAGGGACATAACAACCAGTGAACACAGAACTAAACACAAGGGGAGGAACCAACACAAAATAACCGTATAAGGACACACAACCCGTGAACCAAGACCCCAGGAAAAGCTATATACAAAGTCTCTCTTGCGGCCACTAGTGGCCACCAGGGCCAATTGTCCTGGGGGAGACATGACACTGACAACATTTGTTTGTCAATCAGGTTAACGTTACTGCTGCTTGAGCTAATAGTTTGCTCATTTTCTGTTTTGCAGGTTCTTATGAAGATGCAGTGGAAGTAGAAGTACTGTGAGTTTGTATCAGAGAAAAGGGGTAACCTATTAAAACATAAAAGGTTAAAACATGGGAGCTACAGTAGAACTGTACCCTTTTCCTGCTTACACCAAGAATGTTTGTGCACATTTAACTCCACTTATCAAAGATTCATCAGAAAGGCCAGCATGCACAAGAGTGTGAATATACTACGTTTCAGTGTCAGCTATGTGACTTTTTTGCATCCTGCACTGAAGCAGTTTTTTCACACACCTGCTCAGTACACATTTAAAAGTGCATCACAGGGTGCAGTGCCCATGCAAAGAGTGTAACTTTCATACCAATGTGTTTTTTTTTGTAGCATACAATGAAAATGTGTAAGCACAATATGTTGTGTATGTACAGTATGTTAGTATTTAATGTTAAAGGGTTAGTTTTGATATTCAGAAGTCAGGTTCTGTGAAATAGTTTCCTTATCTGTAAAGCTGTGGCTTGTCGCAGATTGATAAACTGCAGCGTCATCACACGTAATTTAGCTCAGCTGATAAAACATTTAACAATGGTCTCTTGTGAAAGTATAGACATTGAAGCTGACTTCCAAATATCCAAACTAACCTTTTAAGGTCTTAATAAAGATACTTCAGCACACTGAGTAGCATATATTAAAACACAAATGCATACACAAGCCCCATTTGACTGCTCTTCAGCTACCAGTGACACTATCTGTTCTGTAGTTCTGCCTGGTTACAGGTTTAGGGTTAGATGCAGCAGAGTATGCACAGGACTGCATAATGATGTTCTTTAAACCTAAATTAACAGTTCATGTGACTTCCATACTAGTTCAAATTGTTGCTTGTTGAAATGCCTGTCTGGATGTGTTGAATTAAGCTTAAGATAGTTATTTAAAACAATTTGGGGATGCAAAGAAAATTAGTGAAGTGAATTAAATAAAATATATAAATAAACAAGAAGATAATATAACATGCTAAAAGTATTCATAAAACTGATATAGCAAGCCTTTATTTTTAAACAAGCGCTTCTGTGTGGTGATTGGACGAGATGGTCATTTCCCACGCAGCTTTGTGAGTGTTCAGCCAATCACTAGCCATGTCAAGTTGTTTGAATCTGCGTGCCAGGAGGAGCACCACTGCTGCTTGTACTTCTTCACTCATGCTGCTCTACCACAGAATCTGCCTGCAGAGGAGTTTGTCTCTACGCTTACTATCAGCATTCACGATCGAGAAAAGGTAATGTCCTGCTTCAGTGTAATTTTTATACAAAGTCTTTTAGTGGGAACACACAGATTGCTTGTAATCATGTCATGATCATTAGGATCATCATAATGTTAGCAGCATATTAAACAATAGCAGGGCAATGCAGTCTCGGATTGAAGTTAGTTTATCACAGTTAAACATGTTAGCCAAAAGGGTAATTAATTTTTTTTCTGTGTATAGTAAGTATTGATAGTCAGGGCTAAGTGAACGCATGGATTGTGACGTGAACTACTTTATTTGTAATGGTTAGTATTTTATAAATTCAGCAGCTAAACTAGCAGCATGAACTTGCTAACATACAGCACAAGCAAAGTGACCAATGCAGTTAAAGTTCAACATACTAGCTAAGTATCACTGTCTGGTTTAAATATGAAATGTTGAATTCAACTGTTTGAAATACTCCTAAAGCATTATCCCTTTTTGTGATGTTCTCAGTTTGTCATATTTTATTGAAATCCAGTCATCAAGGATGGGTTTAGCTGTATTCCCCATCTTGTCTTAAGAAGATTACTGCAAGAAAACAAATGAATTCCTTGATAATCATGTATTTTTGCTTAACATTAGAAAATTGAATAACTGAGGTAATGCAAGTAGGAAGGCTCAGAAATATGTTTGGAAGGTTTTTTGTAGTTGTGTCATTGTATATGTCTATCGAGGAACTTGACCCACATTCACTAAGGTGTTGAATGTCAGTGTTTGAGTTACAGAATAGCTACAACTAAATAATCAGTCATTCAAACATTGTCAAAATCTAGATACAGATACTAATAAACAGTAATAACAATGACAATGATACAAGGCAGACTATGTGCTATAATAATGTTCATGCTAAAAACAAATCACGGTGCGTTAGAAATATACAGTGTGCATATTTTTATGACTGGCTACTCTCTGCTCTAATATACAATGTCTGGTTATATTTTTTCACAGATTGCCAGTGTCTTTTGCAGTGGCTTAAAATGTTATGGAAGAAAGTGGACTGAATTTTCCAAGACCAAGACTTAAGGAGGCTTCACCTTTATACCAACCCTCTTAAAATGGACATATTTCTGAAAGTTGCTGAAAAACTACAAATAGATAACTGCTCAGGGTGAGTAAATTAAGCCTAACAAAGACAGAAGAGCACAGTAACAGTAAACAGTTGCATCTTTAAGATACTTGATAGTCTTGCATCGTATCGTTCTTGGGGGTAGTGATCGACTCTGTGCACATGACGGAGAACAGGGCCTTATGGCAGCGGCTTTGCCAGGTCTCCAGTTGGGTCTGCTACACATGCGACCCATCCAGTTCTGGCTGAAGCGGAGGGTTCCATTTGTGGCATGGCACCATGGTCGCCACTGCATAACGGTATCTCGGGCCTGTGTCTCAGCCCTGAGCCATTGGAGGGACCCTCTCTGGCTAGAGCGAGGGGTGCTCTTAGACATGGCGCACAGAAGGAAGGTTGTCATGACAGATGCTTCCAACAGGGGTTGGGGAGCGCTGTGTGAGGGCAAACCGGCCTTTGGCCTCTGGTCCGAGAAGGAGGCGGGACTGCACATCAACTGCCTAGAGATTCTAGCAGTGTGCCGTGCCTGCCAATTCTTCCTGCCAGACATAGAGGGCACCATGTGCTATGCTCAGACAGCAGGTCTGTGGTGTTGTATGTGAATCACCAGGGCAGCATCGTCTCAAAGCGCCTCTACATGCTAGTGAAACACCTTCTGGTTTGGGCCCAGACCAACCTGCGCTCACTAAAGGTGACACACGTGCCGGGCAAACTGAACCAAGGGGCAGACATGTTGTCAAGGAAAAATGTCTCCTTGGAAGAGTGGATGCTCCACCCTCTCGCGGTTCAGGGAATTTGGGAAATCTTCAGTAGGGCTCAAGTAGATCTCTTTGCCTCCGAAGGCAACTCTCATTGCCCACTTTACTTCACAAGAAGCACGGATGCCCTGGCCCACAAATGGCCAGACCTCCTGCTCTATGCGTTCCCTCTGGTCGCTCTGCTACCACAGGTACGCAGACGAGTCAGGGAACACTGACACAAGCTTCTCCTGGTAGCCCCCTTCTGGAGGAACCAGCCGTGGGTGTCAGAGTTATTCCAGCTGCTCGAGGCAGCCCTGTGGCCCATTCCCTTGAGGCGGGACCTCCTCTCTCAAGCGAACGACCCGCTGTGGCATCCACGCCCCGAGTTATGGGCCCTTCACGTGTGGCCACTCAATGGGAGCCTCTGGACCTCCCGGAGTGTGTCCTAAACACTATAACTGAAGCTAGAGCTCCATCCACTCAGCGTCTCTATGCTTGAAGTGGTCCCTTTTCTCGGCTTGGTGTCGAGACTGCGACATTGATCCGGTCACCTCTGAGGTATCAGTGGTTCTTTCCTTCCTGCAGGAGTTGCTGGATAAGCAGCATTCTCCTTCGACCATCAAGGTTTACTCTTCGGCGATAGCGGCTTTTCACGTCCCTATTGCTGGTTGCTCGGGCGGCAAGAACAGGGCGGTGATAGTTTTTACGAGGCGCCAGGAGGTTGAACCCC
>JAVGVS010002829.1:0-10615 GCA_032718565.1 Distichodus sexfasciatus
TATATATACATAATTATAATTATGCACATTTCCACTAGTGGGCGCTGTTTAATAATTAGGGGTCCAAGCATGAAGTGCTATGGAACCCTATGGTAGCTGTTCTGTTTCTTCTTTATTATTACTGTTTATTATTGAAGAGGGAAAAATACAATGTTGATATTTGTACAGTAGCAGGCACTAAAAACGCTACATAAATTTATGCAATGTCGTGATAGAGCATTTTTGCTATTTTTTGCAACTTTGCTTGGACCCCGTTCATGGCCGCTTGCGTCTATAATGAGTTTTTTCTTTCGAATCTTGAATTTTTAGGTTAAAAGTTGGAAGCTCAGAAACCAGCTTCAGGTGAGCGTGTGTGTGTGTGTGTGTGTGTGTGTGTGTGTGGTCGTTCATGGGAATTAAACATTCCTGTATAGAATGATCAGAGAAAAATACTAGAAGTCGAAACGGCATTTAACTGTAAAATAGTAGGCAATCTGAGAGTTCAGCCTTGGTGAGGATTGGTTGGCTGGTGTGTATGTGTGTATTCATGAAGACAGCGGGACACACACACACACACACACATCTCCAGGGCAGGGTGAGGATGAGAGTTGGATGTTACACACCAAAAAGCAGCCAATATGCTGTACTGCTCTGAGAGAGAGAGAGAGAGAGAGAGAGAGAATGAATAAGTAAATAAATGAAGATGAGTCAGAATCTGTGTGTGTGTGTGTTGGAGAGAAACTCTGGCTTTCCTGCAGCAAGAATTAGTCAAATATGTGTGTACAGCATTAATTAACTCAAAATCCGTTGAAATGCCAATACGAGTTTCCAGCAGGCGCAGAGTCATAACGACGTCTTCATTCACAGGCCCACAGCCACGGCCGCGCAACTTCCACACCAAATATTCAATCATTCTAATATTCTATTCAATAAAATTACAGTAAATCTCCGCCAGTCGGTGCTGTTTGTTAATGCTACGTGCTTCAAGTTAGCGCTTTATCATTAATTCTTAAAGGAGTGATAACGCTCCTTTCCGCTAGTTAGCGCTGTTCCTTAATGCTACTTTTCCGCTAGTTAGTGCTGTTTAATAATGTTAACTTCTGCTAGCTAGTACTCTTTAATAATGTAAGGATCCGTTAGTTAGCGCTTGTTAATAACGTTAAATTCCACCGGCTGGTGCTTCTTTAATAAGGTTCGGTTCCGCTGCGTAGCGCTTGCAGTAATAACATGAACTTTTATTGGTCGACATTTCAACTTCAGCACATAGAGATACTGTGTAACAGAATTTGCAGCATATACATTAAGAAGTAGCATTTTTACTGCCTCATCATAAAGATCTCACTCTTCACGTTTAGCATCGGAGCTGATAAGTCCTTTTTCCTGCTGGAAACCTTCTCGCTAACCTTTTCCGTCCTGATGTTAATCGCGGGCCGACCCGACGGATGTGTTTATTAAAAAAGAGCTGAAATGGGTTTCTCTTTCTGCGCCGGGCGTTAAGACGGAGCACCTGCCGGGCTGGAAATAATGCCGTGGTTTTCAGGGGCCCGTGCACACGCCTTTCCCCGGGAATTGATATATCATTGTGGAAATTTCTCCTTTTCTCGCCCACGAGGAGGAGTGTGAAAGTTGATATATGTAACCCTCCGTCACCAGGCAACCGGCAGATTTTAATCTCTGCTCGCAAGCGTGACTTGCGTCCATATTTCAGCGCGGGACTTTTATAATAATACCTCGGCTTTCGGCCTCGCCGTTCCCACGTGATAAATCTGCAGCTCGTCCGCGCGGTTGTTCGTTCCACCGGATCTGATTTGCAGCAGCGTGAAGTGCTGGATTCATTATATTCCCTCATTCTGTTTAAGTGTTCATTTGAATATTTGGGACTGAGTTAGCAATGTCAGTACCTGAGCAACTTTCATTGACTCAACTTTCCAAGTTTGCAATCTAAGATTTCAAGTTTCAAATCAGGTGTTCTTAGTTTAGGATCTAAGGTTCCACGTTTGGGATCTAACGTTCCCAGTATAGGATTTAAGCTTCTAGGTTTAGGATTTAATGCTCTAAGTTTAAAATCTAAGGCTTCACGATTAGCATGTACAGTTCCCAGTTTAGGATCTAAGGTTCCAGGTTTAGGATCTAGTATTCCAGGTTCAGGATGTAAGGTTCCAGGTTTAGGATGTAAGGTTCCAGGTTTAGGATCTAGTGTTCCGGTTTAGGATGTAAGGTTCCAGGTTTAGGATCTAGTATTCCAGGTTTAGGATCTAAGGTTTCAAGTTTAGGATCTAAGGTTCCAGGTTTAGGATGTAAGGTTCCAGGTTTAGGATCTAATGTTCCAGGTTTAGGATCTAGTGTTCCAGGTTTAGGATCTAGTATTCCAGGTTCAAGATCGAGTGTTCCAAGTTTAGGATCTAAGGTTCCAGGTTTAGGATCTAGTGTTCCAGGTTTAGGATATAAGGTTCCAGGTTTAGGATCTAATGTTCCAGGTTTAGGATGTAAGGTTCCAGGTTTAGGATGTAAGGTTCCAGGTTTAAGGATGTAAGGTTCCAGGTTTAGGATCTAGTGTTCCAGGTTTAGGATCTAAGGTTCCAGGTTTAGGATCTAAGCTTCCAGGTTTAGGATCTAGTGTTCCAGGTTTAGGATCTAAGGTTCCAGGTTTAGGATCTAAGCTTCCAGGTTTAGGAGTAATTGGACTTGAGTAGGATCACAGGTTATTTGAGTATTTGGTGCTTGGAGAGAGTGTCAGTATCAGTACTTGAGAAGCTGTACTTCATTAATGTAAGTACTATTGGTCCTAGTATTAGCAATCAGTACTGGAGTACTTTATTCGTTAAAAGGTTCCTTACTTGACTTAAGTATTATTTTGAGCAGTTTGTACTTGATTAATGATCAATAACTGAGTGTTTGTACTGTCGCGATAGTGAAGTTGGAACTAATCTGAGAACTTGATCAGTCAGGTGAGCGTTCTGCTTGTAGCTGCAGCGTTGTCGTTGTAAGGAGTCTTGACTTGTGTTTGAGTGTGAGTTTCAGCACTGCAGTCTGACTTGCTCTCTGCGTCCCGCTTTTTAATCCAGGCTTTCTGACTGCAAGTGAAATTAGAAACACGAAAAACGAATCATGCGGTCACCAAGACGAGTCAAAAATCTCATTTCTCTAGATCTCGAGTTCATCAAACCTGTGTGTTGGTCAAGAGTCCGATTAAGTCTTTTTGCTCCCAGCTGAGAGAGGTTTCATCGTAAGCTGTTAAAAAGTGCTGATCTTTGTGGGTTTGGCAACGTTTCCACCCCAGATATATCCCACTCGGCCTACGCCGTTATTCTGCGGTGAGAAGCGCTGTGAGCTGATCGATCCTCGCTCGATGCTCGCTCGATCCTCGCTCGAAGCTCGGCTAAAATCAACACGGCTTTCACCGCAACTTCTGCCCCTCGACACCAGAATTTATTCTAAATATGCCTGACTCATTTACAGTAACGAAAATATTCCACTTTTTACCCCAAATCAACATTTTCTTTTCAGTCCTTGTTGGTTCTCACTCAGAACCGGCGCTTGGAGCGGTTCTCCTTCTCACCCAACCGCACCCTGTGTGTGTTCACACAGACCATCTGGAGAATGTGGGAGTTCTGAGGACACACTCCATCCTCTTGGCGTCTAACACACACACACACACAGTCGGACGGTCCACTCTCTATTACAGAGCGTTATTGATCTCTATCACATAGACGCCCAGATTTGTTCAGACTAAGTTGCAAGCAATGACGCGGTTCGCCGACATTTATCAACAGCACACACACACACACACACACTTTTCCTGAACGTGCACCCCAAGGACAACAAAGGGGTGACGTCCTCTGTACAAGAAAATAATGCTTTTCATATCTTGTGTCCGATCATCGGAGTGTGAGAATTTTCCGTTTTAAGAAGATGTTCACCAGCGTTTTCAGCCGGTGTTTTGCACAAATCTCTCCTTTGAGTGTTGTTAATTTGTTCTTCACTTTTTACTTAATGTATAAAAATCCTGACCTGGAACTCTTCAGGTATCGAGTGGGTGTTGATGGAATGCTCCAGAATGGCCATACTTGGTAGTGTAACAGTTAGGCCGCTCGCCCTGTGATCAGACGGTCGCCGGTCTGGACTGGTAAAGGTACCACAGAGGTGCTCATGAGCAAGGTACCGTCCCTAAGCACGGCCCCCAAAAAGGCCGCTGTCCACTGCTCCTTCACGGATGGGTGAAGTGCAGAGGTCAGCCCTTCTTCGTACGCGTAAGTGGACACTTCCTGTGCGGTTTGCAGAGGCTTACTTCATACTTTCCGTCTTCACTCACACGTGCATCGATCAGCAATCAACTCTCCTACGATATTTAGCCTCATTACCAGGGCGATATGGATTAGCGATAATGCTATAATTACAGCAATGCTAGCATCCGCTCGTTCAGCTCCGGCCCCAGGCGTGATGTTGATTGGACGTTCTCTTATAATCCCTTGTTTGATCCAGGAATTGTTTGGATTTTTCTTTTCGCTCATTACAGGAGACTGGCGTTGCCACGGAGATGGGGTTAGCATTGTAGCATGTTAGCCTGTTGCCAAGTGTAATGTAATGTAACGTAATTAACATGTCCAATCAGAAGCCGGCTGAGTGATGACAGAGTGAAAAGTCCAGAACATCAATCTCTCACATTTTAATATATAATCAATATGCATGGACGAAAAGATTTAAGAAAAGGGAAATTAAAAATTATTAGCTCATATTAAAGGCAGCGGTCAGTGTAAAATAACGTTATAACGAATAGCCCTTTAAGAAGTGTGTCATTTGTCAGGTGAGCAGCCGATATTAAAGGGAGAGTCCTGGCTAAAATACCAGTATTTTTTAACTGCAATTAAAATGAGCCCTTTAAGAAGATTAGTAGCTCATATTAAAGGAGTAAAATTTGATTATTTATTCACTTTAATTGGAAATGTACAGCTTTATAAAGTGCTCTTTTTACATTAGTAGTGCGTCTTAAAGGGAGAGGCTGGTGGTACAATAAGTGAATATGCCTCGTTTTAATTCCCTTTAAAAGTTGTTCTTTACAAATGAGCAGCTCATATTAAAAAATATTAATATGGCTAACTTTAAATGAAATCCACTAGCCCTTTAAAAAGTCCGTTCTTGTTTAATTCTGTAGCTCAAATTAAAGGGAGAGGCCAGGGTTGAATATTAATCTGGCTAACTTTAATTGAAAGAAAGCCCTTTAAGGCGTATTAGTGTTCTCTCTGTCTCCTTTTGATCTCTCTTCCATCTCTCCACCTCAACATGGTGAAAATCTCTCTCTCTCTCTCTCTCTCTCTTCTTACATGTCCATCAGTCAGTCCCCCGCCATCCCACCATGCCCCGAAATCATCGCCACGGAGACGAGGGTCACCGCGCTATCGCTCAATCCCACAGTCCCCCACACAAGGCATCCTCCGGAGCATGAAGAGGATTATGGGTAAGAGGCAGCGTAGCATGACGGGCTACATCTCCTTACGGGGCGCTCTCTCTACTCTCAATACATCAGGAGCGAGGGAGAGAAGAAAGAGAGCAGTGAGACAGGGTAAAGCGGAGATGAAGGGAGGTAGAGGAGGAGTGATGGAGAGAGAGAAAGAAAGGAGTGAGATGGAGAAAGTGAGGATGGAGAGAGAAGACAGAGAGGGAGAGGAAGAAGGATGGATAAGGGGGAGAGGAAGAGAAGTTCCAGCCGAAGCCGTCGCGTCCTCGCCGCTCGATGCTTTTCGACAACGTGTGAATCCATAGGGCGCTCCGGAGCGCGGGGTCGATGCTGGTAAACCCGGAGCGGCTGTCGCCGGTGATGGCTTTCTTTAGCGCTCCTCTTCCCAAAAGAGTCTCCGACATTTCACCGTTTCGGAGCGGACTCCGTCTGGACGTTTACGCTGTCGTTGACCTTCGGCAGCTGCGAGACGGAGTCGGAGGATCATCATTAAGCCGTCTACGGTATCAGCTACTCAATCAAGTGCTGCGCCTGTGCTAACGAGGAAGAAATATGGTCCAAAACTTTAAACACATCCCACAAGGACGTCTACACTCGTCCCTTAACTGAGAGCTGGGTCCTCATCAAGCGCTTTCTCTTCTTTCGTTTACTGAGGTTTTTGGTGACGTGCCACGCGCTCCCCCGTCTCCCGCTGTTCTCATGATTTATTAAACAAACCCTGAACCTCGAGCCACAAGCCAAAGCTCTCTCTCTCTCCGCCGCACATATATGCGTACATATATATTTAATCAGCCCTGACTGTGCGGAGCGTTTACAGCGTGTAAGATTACGGCCGGTCAGGGAATTTCGGGGATGTTGTTGACACTTTATTTGGAACAGCGGCCGCTGGAAGAACGCCGACTCTCACGAGGACCACTTTTTACGCTCGGATTCGTGCTGAGGAAAATTTACACAATCTTACTGCATGGCCGTGTCTGCTAGACATAGTTAATAGGGATGCACCGATCCAACAACGTGGTGGATACGGCTTGTGGTGTGTCGCGCCGCTTGTTCTGCTCATCGTCGTTACCGATATGTAGGAATTAGCGCCAGTGACCAAGAAATTTGGCCTGTGCTCATACGCAAGCCTACAAAATCCTACAATTTACAGACCGACGCCATGCCAACAAAAGCCGATCCAGCTACTTGAGTCGTTATCGGGCCGATATCCCAACCACGGATCGGATTGGTCCCTAATAATTAACGGGCTTCGCTAATGAAAAAGAGCTACAAACTTACGTAGGAGACGTAGCACCAAACTCTTATCACCAAGACAACAGGATTCCGTCGATCGCTAGCTATGTTTGTGAGCCGCGTTAATATTACTTAATATCGATGATGGTCAAAATTAAACACCATTACTGATCATCGGTAAAGCATCGGCCCCCGGTCGTCTGTCCGCTCCTTAATCCAGCCTAAATAGTGGAGGATTATCGCCATTCATGTCACATAAGAAACCAAGGAACGTTGGCTGGGATTAGATCCGCCGACCTTCCGATGACCGCTTTTCAGCGTCAGTACTCCGCAGTGACCGGAAGGAGGCGGCAAGTCAAGGCTTTTGAAATTAACGAGGCTCAGCCTGCTCTCTTATTGGCTTATTTTCGCTACCTGAGCCGGACCTGGGTTCGTCCCTTTTGGCACCGGCTGCGTTCCGTCAAATGAAAGTCGTCTCCTCCCTCCCTCCCTCCCTCTCTCCCTCCCTAGCGCAGGAGGAGCTGACCCTCTTCTTATAATCAAGGTAATAAAAGTGTGTGTGAAGGAGCGGCTGAACTCCTCACCCTCACCGCCGTGGACGCGCTAGTGTGGCCAGCTCAGCAAAATGTAACACCTGTGTGTGTGTGTGTGTGTGTGTTTAGGTGTGTGTGAGTGAGTAAGCTTGTGGCAATCAAATATTTCCATCATCATAAAAGTCAGGGGACTTTTGTGAAGTCAAAGTGTGTGTGTGTGTGTGTGTGTGTGTTCAGAGACATGGCACTGGAACACACACATACACACACTGTGGCTGATCGTCTTGTGGTTATGATGGACACTCAGCTCGTCTCTCTGCCGTACAGTGTAATAACGTGTGTGTGTGTGTGTGTGTACAGAAATAGACCTGCTGTTCAGACAGAGTGCAGTATGAGTTCTTCCTGCCTCGACAAAACCCTTACAACTCCCAACGGACGACTTTAAATCCTTACAAACTCTGTGTGTGTGTGTGTGTGTGTGTTTGTGCAGAAACCCTAAGCCTCTGAGACAGACTGTGTGTATGTGTCAGTGTGTGTGCATGTGCATGAGAGAGAGTGTGTGTACGAAGCTATTTGTGAGTGTGTGTATGGGTACATATGAGTGTGTGTGTGTGTGTGTGTCTCCCTCACACACACTCATTAGCTCCCTCTCTCTCTCTAGCCGTCTCCTCGTTTTCTCAGCCGTCCAGTTGACACGCTCCCTCATGCTTTGTGTGTGTGTTTGTGTGTGTGTTGTGGTCACTTTGATGCCGCTAACAGCCGGGCCTGGCTCTGACCGCTTGATGCTGAGTTAATGAAACCCACCGCAGCAGTGCGAAATCTCTGCTTTCCGTCTTCTCTTTTTCGGCCTGCGCGCTGCAGGAACCGGGCTGGTCATTTTTCTCAGTCAGAACGGAGAGTCTGGTCAGCGGGGCAGCTTTATCGGCCGCTCCTCGCACTCGTCCGTCGGCGCTCCCTTCTTCTCCAAACCTACTTTTCTGCTTACGCACAACTTCAGCTCCACACTGGAGCAGGGGAAAGGGAGGACTTATAGCTGCGTCTTCCTTACTGACCGGCTGCAAATGGCCGGTCGTCAGCCAATATTATCCCTTGATAAGAGTGTGTGTGTGTGTGTGTGTGTGTGTGTCCTCAGGTCCCTGCAGACTTTAATAAGCATGTCATCATGTTTGTGCTGCTCTGCTTGGCTGTAGTCTCATGCCACTGTGCTCCTGCAGGTAAGAAAAGAGAGTTAGATCTTCAGCTTATTCTCCTCCTCCGCCTCCCTTCTTCACGCTCTGTCACTCCACTCCTCCGTCATCTACACCCTCCTGCTTCATCCCCACTTCTTTCTTAATCATTTTGTCATTTACTTCTCTCCCTCTCTCTCCCTCTTCATGTCCTTACTTGATTTCTTCCCTTTTATCTCTTTCTTTTCTTCTCTTTTTCTAACACTCCGCGGTAATTAGCCGGTGTGTGTGTGTGTGTGTGTGTTTGTGTGTGTGTGTGTGTGTTTGTGTGTGTGTGTGTTGTGTTAGAAAGACAGGATTTGATATTTAAGAGCATCTCTTTTAGGTCTCCACGGTTCAGTCGTTCCTCTCCTCTTTTACACACACCTCACACACTGCTGTAGAACGATGCTACACACACACACACACACACACACACACACACACACTCTTCCATTCTCAGCACCACACCGCCCCCTGTCTGCACTGCAGGGAAACACCACTAAAGGCCGCCTCCCTAATGAAGACTGATGGACCCTGGTGGTTTTGGCGCTAGTTTTCCATCAGCTCGCATCACCACGGAACGTGTGGGTCAGCGACGAGCAGTAAACGAGTGTGTGAACAAGTGAAGGCTTGAATAAGTAAAAAAGTGAGAGCGACGGAGGGAAGAAGAGAGATAAAGAGAGAGAGAGAGAGCTGGATTGTGAGCATCCACAAGGTGGCGCCGTTTTCCAGGTCGTTGATGAGAAGTGATGAAGGGGTAAAAGTTTCTTTGCTGATCTCAACAGTACTAAAGTCCACTTAAGTTCACTCCCTTGCTCCCTCGCTCCCTCCCTCCGGCTCACGCGTTTATTAGACTGGCCGGGGGATATTTTATCTTGTTTCATTTATTTATTTCCTGCTCTCGTGCCTCGTCTTCATTTCTCCAGCCAGTAAGGTGCTGGCGATTTTAATATCGCAGGGTTTATTACGGGCCCAATGCTGGGAACATCATCATAATCACAGCGGCGGTGTCCCGTGACCTCTGACCCCGGGTGCTCAGGTGCCCACGTCTGAGGGAGCGGCCCGGAAAAATGCTGAGGCACAGCGAGAAGCGGAGAATATATCACCCTCCACACCCTGAGATACGGGTCAGAGCCGAGCGAGGGCGTGAAGGAAGGAGAAGAGAGCGAAAAGTTTCAGATTTAATATCACATCTCTAATAACGTCACTCCTACACAAATACCCAGCAGAAGAAGGAGAAGCAAGGGAAGGAGAGGTGGAGAAAACATGGATGGAAGGAAGAAAGAAAAGATGGGAAAAAGGAAGGAAGTAAACATGGAAGGAAGGATGAATGAAATTTAGAAAGAAAAGATGAAAAAGGAAGAAGTCATGGAAGGTATGAAGGCAGGGTGGAGAAAGGATGGAAGTGAAAAGGAAGAAGGAAGGATGAACAGATTAAAGGAAGGGAGGAGAATAGAGTGGAAGTAAATACAGAAGAAGGGATGGAAGTAAAGATGATGAAATGTAAGAAAAGACTGAATGAAGAGCTGATGGAATAAGGATGGATGACATGAAGGAACAGAAGGAAGGAATCAGTGAAGGGAGGGAGGAAGGAATGCAGAATGGAAGAATGAAGATGGAGTGAAGGAAAGAGCGACGCATGGAAGGATGGAAAGAAGAAAGGTGTCGAGGCTGATAATCCCGTAGGTGTAAATGATGCTCTCCATGTTTATTCACTTTCTCTCCTCATAACTCCAGCAGCAGCTGAAGATCCCAGGAGGTCTGTGAAGAGGAGGAGGAGGAGGAGTGGAGGAAGAGGAGGAGAACAGGAGAAGGAAAAGAGTGGAGGAGGAGGAAGAGTGGAGGAGGAGGAGTGGAAGAAGAGGAGTAGTGAAGGAAAAGGAGGAGGAGGAGTGAAGGAAGAGGAGTAATGGAGGAGGAGGAGGAGGAGGGGTAGGAGTGGAGGAGAACAGGAGGAGGAGGAGTGGAGGAAGAGGAGGAGAACAGGAGGAGGAACAAGAGTGGAGGAAGAGAAGAGGAGAAGGAGTGGAAGAGGAAGAGTGGAGGAAGAGGAGGAGAACAGAAAGAAGAGGAAGAGTGGAGGAGGAGAAAGAGAAGAGGAGGAAGAGTGGAGGAGGAGGAGTGGAGGAAGAGGAGGAGGAGTGGAGGTAAAGGAGGAGTGGAGGAAGAGGAGTAGTGGAGGAGGAGTAGTGGAGGAGGAGTAGTGG
>JAVGVS010002830.1:0-10613 GCA_032718565.1 Distichodus sexfasciatus
GGGTGACACAGCGCCCCCCCAACCCCGATCCAAGGCAAGAGCAGGGAGGAACAGGCAGTCGAGGCCCCCAGCGACCCACCCCAGCACGGGGCCCAAGACCGCACGCCCCCAAGGAAGATGCACCCCCAACCCAGGGGAAAGTCAGCAAGGGGCCAAGGGGATGATGGCCTCCACCACCTGTTCAGGAAATCCTCAATCGTACAAAATAATTGTACAGTGGAGTTTAAATAAACATGATATTATGCACACTTTCTATGCACATAGAAAGTGATTATACTTTTAATTTTGAGTTTTTATGTATTTTGAATAATAAATTTGGTTGGCATTTAGCTTTCATTAATTTCATCCAAGTGCCTCTTATAAATTCCTTCAGTCTTAGGAGAGAATCATCTAAATTGTACTTGCATAACTGTGTGTGTGTTACAAAGAATCTCAGACCTTGAATCTTTTACTTGCTTCCTTGCTGCATGTAAAAATATTATACATACTGTTATGCTGATAAAGACAGTTGCTTGTTGCCAAGCGATCCTTCATATCATATAAAAAGCCACATTAATTTTATAAGAACCTGTCATCAGAATCAAGACACTTTCTCATTTTTTCTTTGAAAGTATAGAATATTGGGGTAGATAAGATTTCCAGTTTTTCAGGATTAATCTGCTAGCTAATAGGGTACTAGACGTGACATACTTCTGAAACAAAGTCTCCAGACTGTGATTACGCATTAAGTCTGACGTCAACTAGTCACCTATCCCAGGATTAAGACATAACATGGCTGCTTCATTCACCCACACCTATTTTCAGAATGTGAATAGAGAGAAGGAAACATGTCTAACACTCCAGAAAGAACACTAATCTTACTAATCTAAACAAGTATCTGAACAATGAAGGCCATGCTTCTAGCAGACCAGACTTACAAAAGTAAATGAAATTATCCTACAGTTCGTGTCTATGTTTATTTAGGTCATCACAAACACAATGTATCAGTCTGAACTTAATTCTCACATACAAGCAACAGGACTCCAAAGGTCCTTGAGCGTTTGTCACTCTCGTAGGTTTTGGTAGATTTCTGTAACACAATCTGCCAGGTTCCAATAGCTTGTGGCTCAGAATGTTCCCTAAATAGTGAAGTGAGGGTCCTGCTCAGTGTACGTGATGCTGCCTTCATGTCAGGAGATTGGCAGGCTTACAAAGAGGCTCGTCAGTCACTGCTGAGGGGCATCAAAAAAGGCCAAGTGCAGATATAAACAATGCATTGAGGAACACTTCAATAGCAACAACTCCAGGCACATGTGGCAGGGGATAAGGCACTCACTGGATACAAAGTCACCCACACACAGACAGATTCCTTGGACAACACCCTACCTGACACCCTGAACCAGTTCTTTGCCCGCTTTGACCAACACAACTGTGAGACCCACATGCATTCTGCTCTTCCAGAGAGGGACAACGCCCCCATCCAGCCGTGGCAGCATCACATCAGAACCACCTTGCACAGAGTCGATGCGAGGAAAGCAACTGGTCCAGATGGAGTTGCAGGGAGGGTACTCAAGGCATGTGCAGACCAGCTAGCAGAGGTCTTCACAACCATTTTCAACCTTTCACTACTGCAGACTGTGGTTCTGACTTGTCTCAAATCAGCCACTGTTATCCCACTGCCCAGGAGGAGCACAGTGAGCTGCCTAAATGATTATTGCCCAGTTGCCTTAATTCCCATCATCACCAAATGTTTGGAGCAACTTATCATGCCCTACATTAAGGCTACCATTCCAGCTGACATCGACCCATATCAATTTGCCTACAGTGCAAACAGGTTGACGGAAGATGCCATAATAACAGCTCTCCACAATGCCCTCAAACATCTGGATAACAATAACACCTATGTGAGGATGCTGTTTGTAGACTTCAGCTCCGCTTTTAACATGGTGTGACCACACAAGCTAGTTCAAAAGCTAAGCAACCTTGGCATCAGCAGATCACTGTGCACCTGGATAACGGACTTCCTCAGCAACTGACCCCAGAACATCAGGATGGGAGACCACATTTCCTCCACTCTCATCCTAAACACAGGCACGCCACAGGGGTGTGTCCTTAGTCCTCTACTCTACTCCCTTTTCACTCATGACTGTCTTCCCAGTTATACCAGTAACACCATCATCAAATTTGCTGACGACACCACCATTGTAGGACTGATTAACAACAATGATGAATCAGCTTACAGGGAGGTGGTTCAGCAGCTGAGACAATGGTGTAACAACAATAACCTGGAACTGAACACAGTCAAGACCAAGGAGATGATAGTGGACTTTAGGAGAGCCAAGCGGTACAAGCACTCTGCCCTCTACATTGATGGACAAGAGGTAGAGAGGGCAGAGAGCTTCAAGTTCCTGGGGGTCCACATCTCTGCTGACCTCACCTGGTCCACAAACATCTCTCACCAGGTGGGGAAGGCACAACAAAGACTGTACTTCCTTAGGAAGCTGCATCAAGCCAACCTCCCCCAACAGCTGCTCACCAACTTTCATTGCTCCACTATTGAGAGCCTCCTGACCTATTGCTGCACAGTGGAGGACAGAAAACATTTGCAGCAGGTGGTGAGGGCAGCAGAGTGAGCGATTGGGATGGTACTACCCCTCCTCAAGGACATTTACACTGGCAGACTCCACCGAAGAGCTGACAACATTATCAACAAGCCCTCACACTCTGGGCACTCCCTCCTCCCCTCTGGCAGATGTTACAGGTCAATCATAGCCAGAACAAACAGACTGAACAAAAGCTTTTACCCACAGGCAGTCAAATGTGCCCTCTCCCCACCCCGCTGAATGACTGTCTCCTGTGCACTAATCCCCCCCAACCACTGAATGACTGTTTTCTGTGCAATATTATGCATCTGGGGCAGGTTTCTAAGCACACACTACCCCAGACTGACTGTATATAAATGTAAATACAATTCTTACTGTAACTGAAAGGCTGTTTCTTTCATTGTATGTTGCTCTTTATTGATCTTTAATCTTTAATACTTTTTAAAGTTGTTCATTTAACTTATTCTGCTAAACAGAGAGCTGCTAAACTGTGTTTCATTGTTCCTGCAATAATGACAATAAAGATTATCTTATCTAAGCACTGTGCCAAAGTCAGCTGTCCACTGCTCCTTCACGGATGGGTCAAATGCATCTAATGCTTCTAAAAATCATCTTCACATATTATTTCAGTTCTTATACCATGTCTTAAGGTAATGATCACTCTAAATTATAGATCTTCAGATTGTGTGCATATCATAGATTTGATAGACTGTGCAAACATTTCATATTGAATATACTGTGTGTATACTGTAAATCAAATTTACTAGATTGTGTTTATATCTCAGATTTAACAAATTGTCTCTGTATCTCATATTTAATAGACTGTGTGTATACCTCAAATTGTGTGTTTAAACTGAACATCAAAGTACAAAATTTAAAGTAAAAAGGCACTAGTAGCTTTGGTCAATGCCACAAAAATTGCAAATCTCTTTTAGGTTAATAGTGGTCAACAAACCCATAAATACCCAGACAAGAACTTTTCAGGTCAAAATACAGGTGGTCTATGAACACAGACTGAGAGGAGACACAAGGTGTCTCCTAGACTTTATTTGGTTTCATTATAAAAGAATAGTAGACTACAAAAACTTAGGCCTATGCCCTATGAAACACTAGGGTGACACCTGGACCTCAGCCTTATACACTGGGTGTCCACTCAACCTTGGTGCTTTACCCTTTGAAACACTAAGAGACTCCTGGACCTCAGTCGTAATCCCTGGCAGTCTCCTAGTACTTTATTTCCTTACACTATGAAACGCTAGGAGATTTCTGGATCTTAGTGCTATGTCCTTTGAAACACTAGGAGACACCTGGCCCACAGCCCTAGACACTGGATGTCACCTAGACCTTAGTGATTTGCCCTATAAAACAATAGGACACTCCTGAACCTTTGTACTAGACACTGGGTGTGTCCTAGACCTTAGTGCTATAAACTAAAAATCAAAAGGAGACCCTTGGACCTCATCCCTAAACCCTGGTGTCCCCTAGACTTCATTATTTTGCTTTATAAAACACTATGAGACTTCTGGACCTTAGCCCTATGTCCTATGAATCACTATGAGTCTCCAGGACCTAAGCCCTAAACCTGGAGTGTCCCCTAGTCCTTACTGACCTGCCCTATAAAGCACTAGCAGACTCCCGGATGTTAGCCCAATGACCTATGAAACACTAGGAGACTCCTGGACCTCAGTTCTAAACCCAGATTTTCCTGTAGACCATAGCCATATGCCCTATGAAACACTAGGAGACTCTTGGACATCAGTGCTTAACCCTTAGTGTCCCCTAGACCCTAGCAATATGCCCTATAAAACACTTTGTGACTCCTGGACCTCAGACCTAAAGCCTAGGTGTCTCTTAGACTTTGCTTGAATTATAAAACACATGGAGATTCATGGAACTTGAGTCTCCATGTCCTAAAGTCCTATGTCCTAAAGAACATGGAGACTCCTGAACCACAGCCCTAGACATTGGGTGTTCCCTAGACCTCAGTAATATTCCCTATGATACATTTAGAGACTCCTGGTCCTCAGCCCTAGACACTAGGTGTCCCCTAGACCTCAACACAATTCCCTATGAAACACTAGGGGAATCCTGGATCTCAGCAAAAAACCCTGGCTGTACCTTTGAGGTATGCTGTATGAAACATTATGAGACTCCTCGACCGCAGTCTAAAGCCATGGGTGTCTCCTAGATTTTATTTGCTCACACTATTAAACACTAGGATAATCCTGGACTTTATCCCAATGACCTATGAAACACTAGGAGAACCCTGGACATCTGCTTTAAACACTGGGTGTCCACTAGACCTTAGCACTATGACCTAGTGCTAAACACTGAGTTTACCCTAGGCTTTAGTGCTATGCTGTATGAAACAGAAGGTGACTCCTGGACCTCAGTAGTAAACGTTGGGTGTCCCCTAGGCATTAGTGCCTTTCTGTATGAAACACTAGGAGACAGCTGGACCTCAGTCCTAAACCCTAGGTGTCTGCTTATTTGTTTGCACTATGAAACACTAGGAGACCCCTGGGCCTTAGTCCTATGTCCTAGGAAACACTAGGAGACTCCTGGACCTCAGCCCTATACACTGAGTGTCCCATAGACCATAGGGATTTTCACTATGAAACACTAGGACACTTCTAGACCTTAGCTCTAGACACTGGGTCTCCCCTAGGCCTTAGAGCTATGCTGTATAAAATACAAGGAGACTCTCAGGCCTCAGTCCTAAACCATAGTTGTCTTCTAGACATTATTTGCTCATGCTATTAAAAATTAGAAGATTCCTGAAACTTAGCCCTATGCCCTATGAAATGCTAGGATACTACTGGACCTAAGCAAAAATCCATGGGTGTCTCCTAGACCTTATTTGCTCACACTTTAAACCACTAGGAGGCTCCTGGACCCTAGCCCAATGACCTATGAAACAAAAGGAGACTTCTGGACCTCAGCAATAAACCCTGGGTGTCAACTAGTCCTTAGTGATATGCTGTATGAAACAATAGGAGACTCCTGGACTTCAGTCCTAAACACTGGGTGTCTCCTAGACTTTATTTGCTCGCACTATGAAACACTTGGTGACTCCTGGACCTTAGGTCTATGTCCAATGAAAAACATGGAGACTCCTGGACCTCAGCACTAAACACTAGGTGTCCCCTCAAATCTCAAGTCCATTCCCTTTAAAACACAAGGTGAAACTTGAACCACAGACAATAATACTGGGTGTCACCTAGGCCTTAGTGCTATACTTTATGCCCTTAGCCCAATGACTGATGACACACTAGGAGACTCCTTGACCTCAGTGTTGAAACCTGGGTGTTCCCTAGACCTTTGTGCTATGTTGTATGAAACACTAGTAGACTCCTGGAACCTAGCCATATGACATATGAAACACTAAGAGAATCCTGGACCTCAGTGCTAAATTCTGGCTTTCACCTAGTCCTTAGCCATATGTCCTACAAAACACTATGAGACTCATTGACCTCAGTCCTAAACACTTAGACTTTATTTGCTTGCACTATGAAACACTAGATGACTCCTGTACCAAAGCAGTATATCCTATGAAACAATAGGAGACACCTGGACCTCAAACATAGACACTTTGTGTCCCCTAGACCTTCGTGATATTTCCTGTAATACACTAGGAGACTTCTGGACTTCAGTCATAGAAACTGGGTGTCCCCTAAACCTCAACCCAATGCCCTATGAAACACTAGAACACTCCTGCACCTCAGCCAAAAACATTGGGTTTCCTAGAGTTAATTTGCTCGCATTATGAAAGACTGGGAGACTATTGGACCTTAGGCCTATGTTCTATGAAACACTAGGAGAATCCTGGACCTCAGCCCTAGACACTAATTGTCCCATAGACCATAGGGATTTGCCCTATGTGGTGTCCCCTAGGCCTTAGAGCTATGCTGGATAAAACACTAGGAGACTCCTGGGCCTCAGTCTTAAACCCTTGGTGTCTTCTAGACTTTATTTGCTCTCGCTATTAAAAACTAGGAGATTCCTAAAACTTAGCCCTACTGTATACTTATAAGAGACACATTTGAATGATAAGGAACATGAAAAACTAACAAAGATGGGTTTTGCCAAAATATTTTTCTCATCACACAAATCTAAACATGAACGAGGGGTTGCCATTTTGATTTCTAATAAGATTGTTTTTGAACGGATACATGAAGAAAAGGATAAAGAGGGTAGATATATTCTAATTAGGGGACGATATATGGTAATGAAATCACTTTACTCAATACCTATGTTCCACCAGGAAGTGACTTTTCCTTCTATAAAAAGATATTTGACATGATAATGAGCCACTCAGAGGGGGTATTAATATGGGGAGGTGATTTGAATATTCACCTCCAACCAAAACTGGATTGTTCAAAACAAACTTGCACAGCTAAAACAATAAGCAAAAAATGTATACACTAATGAGAGATATATGGAGAGAAGTGTTCCCTAATACAAAACAATTCACACATTTTTCGACCCCTCCCTCTGTATACAGTAGAATTGACTATTTTCTGATTTTCAGTAAAGATCGGTCAAGAGTTAGGGACACAGACATTGGAACAATAGATCTTAGTGATCATGCGCCTATATACATTACTATTAACGTGGAACACCGCCAAAGAAATACAACATGGAAATTTAACTCAAGCCTTCTTAACAACCCATAATTTAAAAAGCAAATGAGTAATGAAATCAAAATGTATTTAAAAGAAAACGATAATGGAGAAGTTTCACCTTCTATGTTGTAGGATGCAGCAAAGGCCGTTCTGAGGGGCAAAATTATAGCAGTAGCCTCAAGAAAAAAAAATACGCGAAAGATAATTATGTGAACTACAAAACCAACTGAAGAATTTGGAGAGTTTGGACACAAAAATATTATTACAATTGAAGAAAATAAGAAATGAAATTAATATGATATACACCCAGGAAATTGAGAAAAAAATGCTTTACACAAGACAAAGATACTATGAAAGTGGCCCTAAATTTACAAAACCACTGGCAAGGAAATTGAAGAAACAACGAGCAGACAGTACAATGCATAAAATCCAAGATCCCCCGAAAAATGTACTGGGAGGTAGGCAGGGTAAAATTCAGGAGGTATTTGAAACATTTTATAAAAAATTATATAAAAGAACAACCGAAGATAAAGTAGGTCAAATTGACTCTGTTTTGGAAAACCTAGAGTTACCAGTTATGACTGAAGACCAGAATAAAGCACTGAAGGTGGAAATAACTGAAAAAGAATTACAAGAGACCATTACCAGATTAAAAACTAACAAGTCTTCAGGAAGTGACGGGTTTACAACAGAGTGGTACAAAGACTTTCAAAACGAACTCACACCAGTGCTCTTAACTGCATGTAATTGGGCTTTAAGAGAAGCAGAAATAACTCCCACCTGGAAGGAGGCTATTATCTCTCTCATACCTAAAGAAGGAAAAGACAAGACTGAATGTGGATCCTATAGGCCAATTTCAGTCCTCAATGTTGATTATCGTATATACACTTCTATAATGGCCAGAAGGATGAAGAAAATTCTTCCTAGTCTAAATCATAACGATCAGACAGGATTCATTCATAGGCGTCAAACACAGGATAATGTAAGCCATAGCTTACGTATCATGAGTCACGTACAGCGGCACAGAGAAAAAGCTATGATTTTAGGCTTAGATGCAGAAAAAGGCTTTGATTCTGTTAATTGGCAATACCTCTATAGAGTTCTCAGTAAATTTGGATTTCAAGAAGTGGTGATAAGTAGTATCAAGGCTATTTACGGTAACCCCACAGCAAAAATTAACATAAATGGCCACTTGACCAAAGCCTTTACATTAGAAAGGGGAGTAAGGCAAGGCTGTGCCTGGTCTCCACTTATATTTGCTTTGTTCCTAGCACAAATTATAAGACAAAATGACAAAATTAAAGGCGCTGAAATAAATGGGGAAAAGCACGAAATAGCATGCTATGCAGATGATGTCCTGCTGTATTTAAGAACTCTAGAAACATCCTTACCAGAACTGATGAATTTCCTAAAAGAAAGTGGCTCATTATTAGGATACAAGTTAAACATTAATAAAACAGAAATCATCACATACAATTTAGAGCTATCTGATAACTTTAAGAAAACATACCAATTGAAGTGGGAAACAAAGTCATTTAAGTATCTTGGAAATGTGTTGACTAAAGACCTCTCAAAATTATTTGGCAAAAACTACAACTCTTTGTATCACAAAATGAAAGGAGAGATAGCAAGGTGGAATCTCATACCATATCTAAGTTTTAGTTCCAGAATAGAAACGATCAAAATCAACATATTACCAAGATTTCAATTTCTTTTTCAGAATTTACCAATTCCAATTACTCAAAACTACTTTACAGAATGGGATAGGATGATATCTAGGTTCATATGGCAAGGGAAGAGACCGCGAATACAATATAGAACATTACAGTTACCAAAAGAAAAGAGGCGTTGTGGGGTACCATCACTGAAAAAATTATTATATTTCAGTACAAATTAGAGGGTTGCTATGCTGGTGCAATCCATCCTACCAAGCACAATGGAAGGACATAGAATGTAATATGATCTCTGATGCACCCATACCAGTGGTATTTGTAGATAAAAACCTACAAAAATGGAAAACCCCTGGTTGAAATCAGTATTAGGTCTCTGGAGCAGAGTAATAAAAGAATACAAGATGGCAGATGACATAAAAATTCTGAGCTGGTGTGCATATGACTCGGATTTCACACCAAACAGGATGGATGCCAGATTTAAACTATGGATTAAAAAAGGTATAACATCCCTATGTAGTATTATGAAAGACGAGCACAGTTTAAGTTTCCAACACCTTAAGGAACAATTCTCATTAGAAAGGTAAGATTTCTATCGATATCTTCAAGTGAGAAATTTCTACAATAAAAACATCAAAAATAGAAAAAATTATGAAGCTAGTAAGTCGCTTATTCAATTATTCACCAAAGCATACAAATCGGAAAGCAATAAAGGGGTAATATCCCAGGTAATCGTTCAGTATGCAATTTGTGAGCTCACTCTACTACTTACATAAAAAATAAATGGGAAAAAGAAGCAGAGCTCATAATAACAAACAAGGAATGGGATAATATTTGTAAACTTCAATGGAGATGGACAAAATCTCATATATGGAAAGAATTTGGCTGGAAAAATGTCACTAGATTCTTTATTACACCCTGTATGAAAACACATTTTGATAACGGAAATTCCCAATGTTGGAGGAACTGTCGATGTAAAATAGCAAACCACTACCATGTTTTCTGGGGTTGCTCAATCACACAGCATTTCTGGAAAGCAATACATAGGATTATTCAAACCATCTTCAACACACAAATACCATTTGATTTTAAAACTGTTTATCTAGGCTATATCCATCAAGAGATAAGAGATATTGATAGATACTTGTGGGGTATACTGTTGACAGCAGGGAAAAAGGCTTTGACAAAAAAGTGGATGATGCAAGTTGGACTAACCATAGACAACTGGATGGATATAGTAACAGAGATCCATAAGATGGAAAAGGTTACATTTTCTTTAAACCTACAAACGGATAATTTTGTTAGACAATGGGACAAATGGGTCCAGTATGCCATTCCCTTGAGACCTGATTATGTGAAAATAACACACTGAAGGAGTTTGCTCTCTCTCTTCATTTATTTTATTATTATTTTTTATTTATTTATTTTTGTCATATAATGTAACACAGGAGTAACAGAATGTAATACTCTCTCTGGATCAGAGCATACGAGCGGAGCGGAGCATGAGCGAGCGTTCTGTCTCGCTCCAATTTCGCTCTGATACCGCTCATAAGTCTAATGCATGTCCCAATTCACCCAGAATGCATCTGTACAATTGTCAAGTCTATTACACTTTTAAAAAATCGACCATTGTAAGCTCGCTAAAGGAGATGGAATTATTTTACAAAGAAAACTGATAGGTCTTATATGTGTACTGTTACTATCAAACGAATAGATGACAATAATGTAGAGAAGGA
>JAVGVS010002831.1:0-10613 GCA_032718565.1 Distichodus sexfasciatus
AGTGGTAACTTTACTGGCCCTGGATTTGAACCTACAACCTTCTGATCACGGGGCGAACACCCTACCGTTACGCCACCAACTGCCCCTATTTTTTTTTAAATCTGTATTAACACAATCAGTTCATTCTCAATAAACCAAGTATTCAGTGCATTTTACACACCGAGTCCAACCGCAGGAGAACCATCAGCATAACCCACCTCGAACAAGCGTTAGAAAGCTCATTAAAACTCGGCAGACGATAAACTAAATGGACATGATCGCTGTGGCAGCGAGGCCGGACGTGACTTCATTTCTGGCGTGTAACGAATATAGAACTAACCCGAGCACTCAATGAGATGCAAATAGAGTCCTGATCCCTGTGTGTGTGTGTGTGTGTGTGTGTACAATGAGTGTTTGTGTTTAAATATCCCATTATGCTCTGCTATTTGATCAGGGACCCCCACAGGGCAGATCTCTCTTGCCACTGAGAATTATGCGGCATTTAATTTGCTAGTTATTGCTACAAATGAAACCAATATAAATATGAACAAACAAACAAATAAAAAGTGCATTCCATCTGATAAAAACTCTGCCTCAGATGCAACTCTACACAGTACCACAAACGAAGCCCCACTTAATACAAGAAATTTATATCCAACTCAAGCAAAAGTAAAATGAAAATATAGCCGCAAACAGTAACAAGTGGGGTCCAAGCGACAGTCGCAAGTCAGAACTAGACGCATTTGTGCAAGACAATGCAAATGTGATTGCTTTTTGCAGCAAGAGGATTAGGGTTAGATTTATCACATACTGACACAGCTGGCACTCAGTAACATTTAGCCTTTGGGAAAAAAGGGTTTCTCACAAATAACCAACAAATAACAGAAAAAGGAAAAATGGACATAACTCGCGAACGAGTGCATGTATCGACAATGTGAAAGAAAGCAACATACACCGCTATAGGCCACATGTTTTACAGTTGGAACAGCATTTCTAGCACAAAAACTGTAGGAGAAGTAGCAGCGCCAAAAAGTGGTTGGAAGAATAATTACAATAATAATAACAATAATAATAATAATAACAATAATAATAAAACCACCAATCACATAATTAGCAAAAAAAAAAATCACACCATACCTACTTATTGACCAAGTTTGAGCTTTGTGCTGCTTACAGTTTAACTTATTGTTCAAATAGTGGTACTGTATAACTAGCATAGTGAATCAGACTCCATAAATGTATGTAGCATATTTAGCGCCCCTAGAGGGCAAAAAGCATTTTCCTTTGCTGTAGCGCCAATTACAGCACTTTTTGGCCTACACCGAGATGCACAATATTTCAGCTTTATGCAACTTACGGTTCACGCTTAGTTATTTTTATTCTTATTCCTATTTTCAAAGTCAAAGTCAACTTTATTGTCATCTCTTCTATATATTGTACAGATATACAGAAAGACGAGAAGACGTGGCTCCAGTTTACACAGTGCAACAAGAAATAGAGAACAAAGAACAGATAGGGCACATGGAATAAAAAATATATAAATAAATGGGGCACAAAATATACATTTTAAGCTAAAAGTGGAAATTGACTGACAGTTTTCAATATGAAAGATTTCGATATCCAGTCTATTAATAGAAGTGTGTTCTTAAAAAGTCTGACTGAAATTTAAGTTTGTACAGATATAGCAGCATTGGAGAACCATTCTGTGCAATACTTTTCAATAAATTGTGCAGATATAGTTAGTTATAAAGTGACCAGTGATATATACATATATTATGGCAATGTTGTAGCAATGGTAATACTGTACAGTTTGTAAATATAGACATTTTTCTTATTTTTACACATCTTACACATCTTTTACACAGTTTTCTGACGTAGAAACAATGTTAATGTTTTTTCACATCACAACAAATGAGCAATTTATCCAGGAACTGCTCGTCCATTTCATTTTGTTCTTTATCACATCTGCTGAAATATATTTTCATTACTGTCCGAGCAGCATTACTCTCCTAAAATGAAACCATATGGACTCTTTTCACTAATTCACACAGAGTTTCACACATGATCACACCATCACAGGGCTTGCATAACCAATTTCCACACATCACACACACACACAGAAGCATGTCTCAGGAGACAAAGTGCTGACACACTTTCCTGCATGAAGCTTCACTTTTGTTCTTAAATGTTATCAGACTCACTGCTGACTGGCACTGTTCTACTGCTTTCAGAAGCACTAAAATATCAGGAGGAAATACGCACTAGTTTTTCTGTGATACACACTTTTTCGTTCCCAAAAAGTACTCTGAAACTCTGAAATTAATGAAACTGCGTTTCATCCGTCAGGACCCACACACTCCACCGACCACATCAACTCTCTCTCGTTTTCTCTCTCTTACACACGGTTACTAACACACTCAGAGCCACACGTTTTTTCATTAAGTGTCAGCTAAGTGCTAGAGCTGAACCACACTGACTGATGGTTGTAAGTAAATGAGTGTGCAGATGGAGGAAACGATTTGCCAAAGTGCAGAGATGAATAAATCTCCTCTAAAGGACAGAGAGGGCAAAAACAACATCACATTCACGTTGATACACAAGGTCCACTCTGCTGCTGCTGCTGCTGCTGGCCCATACTGATTAAATAAAGCAAAGATACACAGGGTACACTCCAAAAGAAACATACACATATACATATGGAAAGTGAAGTATATGCGTGTGTTTAACTGTAACATAAGGATTTGTAGTCGATGTTCGCTACATACATTTACTACATCACACATGGAACAAGCCGAGATAGAGACATCGAGTAGATACAATATAGCGCCCACCCCACCAAGAGACAGAGCTGAAGGTCTAAAAGCAGCAAAAACACATCTATTCCATCTCCTTATTTGTAAGATTACTGCAAACCCTCATCCAAACCATAACCATAATATGAAACTATAGACCTTTTTATTTCATCATCCGATATATTTCGTCAAATCGCACAGACCTGTATATTATTGTATTATTGACATAGAAAGACTACATTACTTTTGTCTCCTTAGGCCGCGGACAGTATCTCTAGGGCCCTATGATTTGCGCTATGCGGAAAATGCGGACGGAATCGCAGAATTCAACAAATGGAATCCGTTGTAAAACGCGGAATGTCGTATAATTCGCTGATATCGGTGTGTGGACAAAGCAAAGCAATGGTTTCTAATCAATTTTGGCCGCTGCAGCCCCCTGTGCGTGTTACCTGTTGAGGCGGGACTCGGCCTTCCACACACACAAACGCACAGACACAGAGGGGGAAACATCAACGGTCGGCTATGGTGAAGAGGCTGAAACACCGAAGTCCTCAAAAAAATTACGGAATTCGAGTGTTGGTGCTAAGTTTAGAGCGGAACAATAACCAAATGATTTTTATGAATCGGGAGAACAACTCTTTTGTAAGTTTTGCCAGCACACGATAGACTGCACCCGCAAGAACACGTTACGACCACTTACAGTCAAAAACTGTAAGTTTACAGGTAAATGTTTTACTCACATCAGAAACGTTTCGTTTTGCACAAAAAAATGAATGTTTTTTGTTGTTTACGGGTGAATGTTTTACCAAAGCAGAAAATGTTCTGCTGAACCCCAGCACTTTGTTGAAGTTGAATAAGTCATTTAATGTGAAGTTTTTTTCGACTGCATTGTTCTTTTTTTCCCATCCACTCCACTTTTTAGCTGAATAAATAAGATTATAATGTAAAACCCGGAATTCAGAAGAATAAAAATGGGGAAAATGTAATTCAGGAAAAAATAAAACGGAATTTAGGAAAAAACGAAACGGAATTCATAGGGCCCCATATCTCGGAAACGAATCCTTTCAGGACCACGGACAGCACCAATAGAATAAATCACTCTTAAACCTGTCCTTCGCGCTTCTATAGACCTGTACTATTCCACATTTTAGTTGGATAGGGCCTCGCTCACCAGGATTTTATTAGTTGTTTTGTTAAATCTGTTGTTAAGAAGGTTTAAACATTTCGATTAGATGGAGAAGCCCAGATTAGCTCAGACAGTAGAGCGTCAGACCTCCAATCTGAGGGTCCGGGGTTCAAAGCCCTTTTTGTTAGGGCAGGTTAGGGTAGGTTAACGGTTAGGGAGTTGATCCTATGATCAGAAAGTACCAGACCGGTAAAGGGACCACTGGGGTACTCATGAGCAAGGTACCATCACCAAGCCTTGCTTGATGAAAAAACCACTCACTGCTCCTTCACAGATGGGTCAAATGCTGAGGTCACATTTGGTCACTTAAACAATCGACCTTTCTTAAGAACAAATTTAAGAAAACATTGATAAGGGACTTAATTAACCCTTTATTTATTAATATGTGTTTAAATAAAGATGACGAATAATCAAGGCAGGTATAAGATCAGTGCTGACTAGAGGTCGATCGATATTGGTTTATCAGGGCCTATATCAATACCAATTATTGCTAGTTAACAGGGTCAATAACTGATATTTGGAACCAATATACAAAATGTTGAATTTTTCAAGCACCAAGCTCAGATGAAACTCTCCTCTCTCCTGTTCTCCTTCTTGGAGCTTCACCCCGCGCTCGTGTGTGAGTGACAACAACGTTGAAAGGCTACTACTCACGAGACATATAGACAATCAGAGTCTGTTGTGGGCGGGACATTAAGTCGAGAGCAAGCAGTACAAGGAAAAGAGACGGCAGTGGAGCGACAGCAGCGAATCTTGTTATTACTTAATATCAGTGATGCTCAAAATTAAACATCGATACCGTTAATCAGCAAAAATGTCGGCCCTCAATAATCGGCCCGGCCCTTAGTGCTGACCACCAGACTTCTCGTTCGATTTCTTTCCGCTTTTCCTTCTCTACTTTTGTAGTGTCCCTGCTTTTAAAAACCAGCAGAATGAGGTGTGAGTGTGTGTGGTGTGTTTGGTGAGTGTGTGTGTGTTCATGTGCATGCATGAAAAACAGAACCCGAGAAAATGACAGTGATGACAGCCACTCTGTGGGGATTGTGAGTTCGGAGAGAAAGTGTGACAGCACAATAAAGCTCATTCAGTCAGGAGGTCAGAGAGGAGACACACACACACACACCAAGACACAGCCTCTCTGGGTCAGTGTGCTGCTTGTCAGTCAGGAGGAGTGTGACAGAGCAACAGGGCAAATGAGCTCTAGTGGAAATTGAGCACCACACACACAAGCAAACACTCACACACTGATACACTCGGGGAAAATGCAGTGCAGACACCTGCCGTGTAAAAGTTATCTGTATGCACTTAATTATGCATCAATCATTAAGTCATTTAGGCCTGAGTTGTGTAGCGACAATGAGCTAAAACGTAATTATAACAACAATAATAATGACTAACAATAGTTTTTAAAGCGCTATAGTAATTAATAAAGGTGCACGATAATATCGGAATCGTATCGGCATCGGACCACCGCTTAGATTCGTCCGATATTTCCATTTGTTGATATTTGATGACGCATTTATTGTATGTGGGAAAGTTAGGCTTGTGCCAGACATGTGCAAAGTCCAAGGTGGGATTTTATACGACCCGCCCCTTCTGTGCGGTTACTCAACGATTTATTCGTTTGTTTATGATGTATCGGCCGGTCATCGATATATAGGTCAGTCAACAATTTTTTAGTCAACCATTTATAAGTCCGTCAGAAATTTATCAGATAGTGCTTTATTGGTCAGTCAGTGATTTATTGATCTGTCAGTGATTTACCAGCTAGCGCTTATTGACTGTGATTTATCAGTTAAAACTTATCGGTCGCTATTTATCAGTCTGCGATTTATCAGTAAGTGTCGGTCAGTGACTTGTCGGTTAACACTTTGGTGGACAGTCAATGATTTAGCCAATGGTAAGCGATTTACCAACTGGTCAGCGATTTACTCGTCGGTCAACAATTTATCAGTCGGTCAGCGATTTACCAGTCGGTCAGTGATTTATCAGTCGGTCAGTGATTTGTTGGACAGTTGGTGATTTATCAGTCAGACAGAATTATCAATCGGTCAGCGATTTATCGGGCGATATCTAGTAAACTACAGTAGTAAAAGGCGATTTTAGATCCACAATGCACGCAAATTCTAGATATTAGGGGTGCAACGATTATTCGACGTTGTCGACAAAAGTCGACAATAAAAATAGTCGCAGACGAATTTGATTGTCGATAATTGTCGCCAGACGTATTTTTAAACGGAGTGAAATGTTTTCCTTCCTTTCTACCTGTGCAGTACTACCGCTTTCCAATAGAGTGCACCTATACACCACACTCTGGTGAGATTCACTCTTGCACAATAGCATTCAGTGACAGCTAGAAGAATAGCCCTGTGGCGTCACATCAACGCCAAAACTAGAGCGTGCAAAACGCGTGTGGTTTGAAAGGGGCGGGTTTGGACAGTTTGGGGGCGGGGTTTTGGCAGTTTCTGCCTGCAAATCCTATTGGCCGATGGCTCCTGGTTTTGTGATTGGCTTAAGAAAGTTCCTACAGAAAAACCAAAGATGTCGGAGGAAGAGGAACGGCGACGGGTCGGTTAAACGCAAGTTATAGTTTATCGACCTTATAATTATAATTTAATAGTTAGGTCTTATATGTTTAATAAGCACGCAAAACGGTAAAGTAACCAACGCCTTTGTCACTCGCTCATAAATGTTATAATGGTATGTTACCATTTTCTCAGTACCATCAGAAAACCAGGAGCCATCATAAGGCTAGATAAGGCAAAGAAGAAACTTATTTATTAAAATATGCTTTTGAGTGAACTATCTTTCTTGTCTTTATTATTTACCACAAAATTTAAATAACCTCATATTAAATGTGAAAGCTGGTAGCTAAATCGGAGCCATTTTATGATTATGCAATTTATAATCCGATTAGTCGATCGTTTTAATAGTCAATGACTAGTCGAATATCAAAATAGTCGTTAGTTGCGGCCCTACTAGATATATTGTGCAGCTCTGATCTATATTGTGCAAAATTTGTATAAAAGCAAAAATCCGTTCTTATTTTATTTTTATCCTCCTTTCTAATAGCTATGCCAGCTAAAAAATTAAAAATTAGCAGATGAATAAAGCATTAAATTGTTCTGTTTAGATTTTTGTACTTTCCCCTAAAGGCAACGTGAATAATTCTTTAGGGCATTTTTTTTAAAGCCCCTTTTCAAGGAACATATATAAAATCGTATAATAAGCCTGACGCGTGAATAATTTATTAGATCTGAAAGGATCATATAATATTCATTAAGCTTGAGGATGGTAATACGCTCCAAATATTTAATAACAAATAAAAAAGGATTTAAGAGGGATCTAAGAGAAGCAAATTATTCACAAACGGTGCTTAATTTAAGCAAAGTCTTTAGATTTCTGAATAACTACAGACTCGGTCTCGAAGGAAGACGGACCAGATCAGGGCAGGATTTAAGGTGGAACAGTAACGACAAAGGTCATTATGATGCTAATTCATTCAGCTTGACTTTTAACCAGTTTTCTTTGATGAATCTTGTTAAAACGAGGAGTTTAATTAATTATAGCAATAAGGTGGATGTAAAATTGTTCCAGAATGACCATAAATCTCTTTACACAAGCTTCACAAATCCATTAATGCCCACTGAAGGAGGAATGGCATAATGCCAGTGTTTATCATGCCATATTGAATCAATTATGAAATTAATCAATCTATTAATTATGGGTTGGTCAATGATTTATCGATCAGTCTGCGATTTAACGGTCAGTTAGTGATTTATCTGTCATTTAGCGGTTTATCGGTAGGTCAGCAAATTACCAGATCAGTCAGAGATTTACAGGTCAGTCAAAGCTTTATCAATCAATCAGTGATTAATTAGTCAGTCAGCAATTTACTGATCAGTTAGCAATTTGAAGGTCAGTCAACAATTTGGTCGATTTAGCGTTCTGTTATTGATTTATCGATCGATTAACAATTTATCGGTCGGTCAGCGATGTATTGGTATGCATGTGATTTGTCAGTCAGTCAGCAATTTATCAGTCGTTCAGTGATTTATAGGGCAGTCAGTGATGTATCGATCGGTGAGCGATGTATCGGTCAGTGAGCAATTTAACAGTCAGTCACCGATTTATCGGTCGGTCAGCGATTTATTGACCAGTCAATGATTTATCAATCTGTTAGCGATTTATTGGTCGGCCTCTAGAACACTCTGTTCAATAAAAAGTGATCTTAGATCCATAATGGGAACTGAATTAACTGATAGAATAGTGTTTCTGCTGGACATTATCACAAACGCTGGTGTGTTTCTGTTGGAATTAAAGTGGCAACACGCACACACGCACACACACACACACGCGCACACACACACACACACACACACGCACACGCACACACACACAGACCAACAGCCTTTGTGGAAGTCTCGTTCCATTTCTTTGCTTTCACACAACAGAATGGCTGCGCCACAGGAAACCTGCTGCACAGACTGCCAAGGACACAGGGACAAACACACAACAACAACACACACACACACACACAAACAGAGTTCTGTCTATTTTTCTTAGAGGAAGACAAAAGTGTCTGGAGCGATGGCCTAGTTGCATTATGGGTAGCCTTGTAGATTTCTCACAGCCTCCAGCGTTACATGAAAATCATAGTGCTACAAAAACGCCCACTCGAGACCAGGGCTGGACGATACCACCTCACATTGGTCTCACGATTATAACATTTTTTGGATTATTAAGTTTTTGGAGGTGCTGAATTCTCTTTCTCTCTACTGCCTTTTACACCCTCACGCCACCCCTCCCGTTCTACCCTCACTCTTCTTCCCTCCTCAGTTCAGCTCCTCTCCTTCGCTCTGTCTCCCTCTCCCTCCCTTCCCTCAGACTTCTCTCTCTCGTCCTCCCTCTCTTCCCTCATGAGGATCTCAGTGGTAACTTTACCGTTCCAAAACCTGAAGCAGCAACTTTCCGATCACGGGTCAAACTCCCTAACCGTTACAGCACCAACTGCCCATTAAGCAAGCTTGCTATGGTAGTTAGGTTGCTCAAAGCCCGGACCAGTGAAAGTACCACTGAGCTATTCATGAGCAAGGTACTGTCAGCGATTTAGTGTATGGTCAACAATTTAGCGGATGGTCAACAATTTAGCTGATGATTAGCGATTTAGCCAAAGGTGAGCGATTTATCGGTAAGAAAATGATTTATAGTTTAGTCACTGATTTATTGGTCGGTCAAAGATTTACAGATCCGGTCAGCAATTAATTGGTAGGTAAATGATTTATCGGTTAGCCATCAATTTAGTCAGTCAGTCAGCGATTTATAGTTAGTCAATGATTATAAGACACTTAGCGATTTAGCAGTCGGTCATTGATGTATCATCGGTCAACAACTCATCGTTAGGTCATTCAGCAAATCTGCGGTCATTGAGCGATTTTGCATATGGTCAATGATTAAGCTGATGGTCAGCAATTTAGCTGATGGTTAGCGATTTACAGGTAAGTCAATGATTTATCGGTCAGTCATCAATTTATCGGTAGGTCAAGGATTTATAGGACGGTCAGCAATACATCTATTGGTCGTTAACGATTTATCGGTCAGTCAGTGCTTTATCATCAGTCACTGATGTATCTGACAGTGATTTGGCAGACGAATCCTGGACCGATAAAGTTACCACTGAGATGAGCAAGGTAACTCGGAATGAACTGTGACGTGACGGAAATCATCACTGCAATCACGAAATATGGACGATCATCATCATCATCATCATCATCATCATTCAGACCAATGCAGACGCAGTTCTCCAACATCGGCATGAGCGTGAAATCTGGTAAAAAACTTCAGTGTTGCATCGTGTTGGCAGCAGGAACGCAGCGAGGCAGGGAATCCGTGACTCATAATGAGGATTATTACAGTGTATTCCTCATTGTATCTTCCCAACTAATCCTCGGCAGCACATTAGAGCGACACCTTACCGGGACAATGTCTGTCCCACTTTAGCAAACCTAATAGCCTCCTAATTCGGGCAGAGCTCGGGGAACGGGACGCTAGATAATAGGAATGCTAACGTGATTAGCTCCAAGGAGAACGCCCATTCAACTACTTAACAGCAATAATCCGCCTTCACAAAGACGCCACTGCGGTTAATTACCTCCTCAACCCAACAAAATAACAGTGTTTTCCACAAGCACACAGGTGTGTTACTCCACATCGCTTCCTACAGAAACACGACGTCTCTACAGCACTGCCACACGCTGGAAATCCACCTGCTGTAGAACATTCTAACGATGGTCAAAATTAAACACAGATACCGATCGCTCTCTCTGTCTCTCTCTCGCCACTGGACCTTTGCCCTTTACTCCCTCACTCCACTCCATTCCCTCCATCCCTTCACTCTCTCTCACTCCATCTTTTAATTTTTTACTCTCTCCCTCACTCCCATCATCTCTCTACTGTCCTTCACTCCCTTCTCGGCCTCGTTCCTCCCTTCACTCTCCACTCTCTCTTCTTCTACTGCCCTTTACTCCATCACCCTCTTTTCACTCTCTCCCTCCCATGGAACCCGATTGGAATCGTGCTGATTTTTTATCTATTTATTTATTTTCTGCCTTAAAACGCGTTGTGGAGAAAAAACTGTAAGACCTACAGCTTTGAAA
>JAVGVS010002832.1:0-10613 GCA_032718565.1 Distichodus sexfasciatus
TCAGGATGCCCTTTGTCTAGCACGGGCTACATGAACACGCGCACACGCAGTGATCCACACATACGCTCTCTCTCTCTCTGGAGAAAAAACTGTTAAGACCTACAGCTTTGAAATTTGGCAGGTAGGTCCGGTACCCCACCCACTACTCAGGCAAAAAAAAAAGCACCAAAATACGCTAATTTGCGATTTTCCAAAAAATGTGCATTTTGCCTAATAAAATTTGAACTGTAGCTCAGATTCTCAAAAATCTTATATCATCTTATTCCTTGGGTTAAGACAAATTTTTTAGACCCTCGCATCTATTTCTGCTATATTTGATTTTTCGCTAATTTGCATAAAATGAAAACCCATCTTTTTCGAACTAGTTCCTGGATTTTTGTCCAATCCGCATGCAACTGGTATCATTTGAATCCCAAGTTACTCTTCTTTAATTATTATCATTTTTCTGTAATATGCAAATACATATGCTGGGCCTGCCATCGGTCTGCAATGCCACACACCGAGTGTCATAGAAATCCGGCTCTGGGTGGGCTACATCTTTGAAATTCAGGCAAAAAAAAATTGCGCCACTCTGCCCAAACCCCAACAGTCCAAACCCCACCCACTACTCAGGCAAAAAAAAAAATTGCACCACTCTGCCAGTTGGTGGCGCTAATAAGCTATTTTGCGTTTTGCCTAATAACTTTTGAACCATAGCTCCGATTCTCAAAAATCTTATACCATCTTACTCCTTGGGTCAAGACGAATCTTTATAGACCCTCGCATCTATTCGCATCTCACCAAAATAACTGTGGAAGTAGGAGTAAAATGTAGTTTACTGCAGTTCATTGTACATCCAGTTGAAGGCGATGTGGTGTAGCATAATGTCCGTAGGCATAAACTCTGTAGGAAATAGCTCTTTTACTTGCCCAGCTTTTCTCTTGTGCTCTCGTCGTGCTGGTGATTTTTTTTTTAATAAATAAAAAATATCACTAAATTTCAGCTTAAAAGTGTATTGTAACGCGAATTAGTGAGAAATATAACGAGTATAAAATTACCTAAATTCATTAGTAAAGCCTTACATTACTGCGTTACAGCAAAAAGTAATACATTACTGTAATGTTTTGGGTATTCTAGTAATATGTTACTTTTGTAACGCGTCACTCACGCGACTGTTCATTACAGTCTAATCAACGTAATATGACTTTACAGTATAACTTTAATTAGAATAATTGGTTACTTTACCTTTAATTAGTACATTATAAAGGCAGTAAACTTTTACCACGTCTACCTGGAAGCAGAGTGCGAATTACCCCTCCATAATTGCAGGGTACGTTGGTCATTTTCCTATCGTATCTTTAAGCATCACATTACCACAAACGCGATGTGTGAATTCCTCTTAAGAGTTTTAAATGAAAGAGATTTGCATTAAGAATATGCCAAACAGGTGATCTTGTCTATGTTGAATATAAGTAATTTTCATGCTGTCATATTCACAATATTACCATTCATACCTCTATAAAGGTTAAATACATGACCATGAAATATTATTTGCATTTATGGGAAAATAGGTTATGCTGTGTTATATCAACTGATTACAGATTTCCTTGAGTAGTTTCAAATAAGCAGATGTAATTTGCAATACTTGCAAAAGCCTAAATAAATTGATTTTTTCATACAAAGGTTTCTTTCAAGGAACTACTACAGCAGTGTGTAAAGCACACATAGCTTGTTCTTTCCAGTCCTTGTGAATGTGGTGATCAACACTATAAGGAACTCATTTGTTGTCTTAAATGCTTGCCTGTTTTGTTTTGTTTTTTTCCATCAAAGCATACATTCAGCTACTTCTGAATTCTTTCAAGGTTTCAAGGCCCTCTGCTTACCTTTACTGAACACCAACCTTACCTTTAAAAGCTTGTGCATAAATGTAAATTAATACATGTATGCATATAAACAGGAAACAGTGTAAAACGAATAACCATCAAAAAAGAACAAATAATAACTATCTACCAAATAATAACTTACTACCAAAGGCATAAACATCCACTTTATAAAATACAAGACATAATAGGACTTCTAAGGCAAATTCAAATGTTTATAGATTTTTTTAAAAATCTAGAATGGTAATTTAATTTATTTTTTATATAACAGATGAATTATATGTCTCTAAATCTGTTAAAGTTGTTTAAGACAAGCTACAGACATTGACTGCCTCCCCTTTGTGAATCGTTTACAGATCAAACAAGAAGAAATTAAACAGTCAATTCCAAGAGGCAAAACTGAGAGACATAGAAAACCACTTATTCTGTATGTGTGCAGACTCTTAAATGATAATGGATGGTAGTTTTTTTTATTAAGATGATATTTATATATGTTTTATTCTAACCGCATAAATAATTAAGTGTTCATAATGACAGTTGCAATTATATTTTTTCTTGTTTGTTTTGGACCTGCAATAATGCTGAAATTAAATAAACTAAACTAATGAAACCTACCTGATAATAGTTTCTGGAATGCCTCCAACCTCTATTTCTAACAATGAATACCAGGCATCTAAAGCATTGACAAAGGTCATACATGCAGTCTTTACTGGTGATGTTGTTAGTTTATATAAAATATACTGTAATTCCTGATATTTCATCACTTATATTTTACCACCAAAGTTTTCCTCATAATACTTTAAATCTGCAAAACCACACTTCTCTTTATTCGGAACACATTTGGCACAAATAATATTTGCAATTATTTAGCTTTAAAAATCAGTGAAAGTCTTAAAAAACTAAATTGCTACGTTTAACATATTTATATTTTTGTATTAAAACAATGATTCAATTTGTTCCTTTTTACACAGTTGCTCTGTCTGCTCTAGACATAGTCATGTTTTTGTAAAACTGTTTGCACATACCTAAGTACATATAACCTTATCTGTGTTTAAATAAAAAGGTAAAGATAAAGAAATCATATTCCAGTGAAAGCCATGTCATCATAACTTCATCATAACTGGAACCCGGCTGGGTGCCATTAAATTCAAATCAAATTGTTCTTGGGAATTCTTTGTAAGTATGACAGACTGGGGCCTGAAGACTGAGTATCCAGTGGATACTTGTTCTGGCATCTGTCTTGGAGTCTCAGGAAATGCAGGTGCAGACATTGATTGTTTAGGCTTCATATTCATTAACATCATCAGGTCTACTGTGTTAACAAATGTTAACTAGTGATACCTACGGTGACTGTTGAAGAAATCAAATCCATGTCCTACAGAAATGATTCACCTGTCCGCCAAGAATACAAAGTTGAAACTTCAAAAAAAGTCACCAAAACGTCTTCCTGGTTTGTGACCAACAAGATGGAAATGACCTTCAGCATGGGAGTGAAGGCAGGAATTCCAGAAGTTATGGAAGTGACGACTGGGTTTGAATTCAGAGTTGGAAGTGAAAGCTCTTATGGATTACAGAATTCTGAAGAGAAAACGGAGCTTCTGTCATTTCCTGTACATGTTCCTCCAAAGAAAACAGTGAATGTAGAGATCCCAATTGGTCGAGCCACAATTGACCTTCCCTACCACGGCACAGTAAAGATCACCTGCTACAATGGCAGTGTTCTGCAGTTTAACACCAGTGGAACCTATAGCGGCCTCACTTACACCAATGCAAAAACAGTTGTGAAAGAATTGTAAAAATGATCACAACTGTCAGATTCTAATAATCAGGAGTAGTCAGATTCTCCTTGTGATCACTAAGATTAGTAATGTTAAATGAATGTTATCAATTATTAGTACAATTTCAATGTCTTCTCTGAAAAATTATTTCTTATTGTTTTCCTTGATTTCTAATTTATATTTGATAAATTTACTTGGGATATCATTTTTTGATTGTCAACCTTGATGGTTTTCTTTTACGTTTCTTAAACTTGTACATTTTCATCAATAAAAATCATTTACTCTAATACATGTGTCATATATGTTTTATGTTAATGTTTTTGTCCACATACATGTGTAATGGCTTTAACTCTTTGTCAAAAAGACACCAAAGTTGCAAACTTGCGGATGTAAGAAAGTACATACTGTCACATGGTTGGTAATTCTCCGCTAAGGCCTCTAGTGCCCTCCTTGTTTCTCACAACTCAACCAGTAAGGGTCTTTCCCTCCAGATGGTGAGTGACGTCAGCCTCTGAATACGAGTATCAATAAAGGCCCATTCAATTGCCTAAACCTTTTGTAGATCTGAATAAAGAGGAGCTGGTGTGGGAAAGTGAGATGAGTTCTTCCACAAGACACATGTCACATCTGCTGACTCTGGAACTTAAGATCTTGCAGAGTATGTTTTATTTTACTGTGTTGGTGGAGCGTGCATCTGCTGATCATATCTTTTATTAGAAAAGCATTTCACATTTGTGCTGTAATAACATGATTAAACTGTATGAGAATTACTTGCCTACATGTTTTGAGATCTCATAACACGAAGGGGAAAGTTTAAATGCATATTTCTAAATAATAGACTTTCATATAACTGCTATCAAGCGTGCATGTATAGAGTATGTATGTATAAAGGTTTACTCAAATTCCACAACACAGTAGACCGAACAATCTGTTCAACTGAATTTATATAGACTTCAGAAATTGTGAACAGTGGACTGTTTGTTTTCTTTAGTGTGAGTTTCCTCAAATCACTTCATGGTCCTTTTTAAAGCAATTGTGCAGATGGTCTAAAGCAAAAACTTTACCCATAATTGATTCCACACTGCTGCTTCTTGTTGCTCATTTGTGGTCAAAACAGGATTAGCATTTGAGTACACACACTTCTATTGTCTTGGTTTCCTAAATGACAAGTGCTACACAACACTGGAACTACATAAATATAACATTTATCAGACGCATAGTTCAGATGCAGCTACAGTTACAGCTGCAAAAATTCAGCGTATCTCTTTTCAAATCATGCAAATTGCTAATGCTCAGACTTGCTATTGTATCAAATGGACATTATTAGAAATCTATTTTCTGCAAAGAAGAAATAAATATTCTTAGCAATGTGATAAATTGTCAAATACATCACATTATCCGGGTAAAAACGCTCACACATAAGGTGAGCACAAGTGACGTCACTACCCAGGCAGTAAGAATCTTTCCCTCCAGATAGTGTATGAAGTCAGGCTCTGAACACAATACAACACTTTAGCTGTCACTAAAGATCCATTCAGGACTTAGTGTGGGAAAGTCAGTTCTCTACTCAGACTCAAAATACACCTGCTACCCCTCTGAGGTTCAGCTACAAATTACAAAAATATGAACCAGTGAGATGTCTATAATCAATGATATATCACGCAACAAACTGTTTAAGAAGTTTTATTTGTAAAGAAATTTAAATGTATTTCTTAGTTTTATAGTAATTTTTCTTCATAAGAACAACATAGTCCTTAACTAAATCCACTCCTTATTGAAGCTGTGATCAGTTGCTCTTTAAAAAATGTAACACAGAGAACTCCAGTGTAGTCCTGAATGGTAGTGTGAATTGTTCTTACTTATTTGTAATCATCCAACAAAACATTAATATATGACTATAAATCTGGTAAAGGCCAGCATCAGATGTGGCACGTGTCAGATGCAACATGGATTCTTGTCCTTTTTGTCCACCCAAGTACAAAGGATGTGAGGATGTGATGTACATATTCATTTACACAACGTGAGAGATAGAAAGATTGCAGGAAATATTCCAGGCAACTGTGCAAACGCTTGGATTTTCAAAAATCATTTTGTTAACAGTTTGCTCTTAATCTGTGAGAACACACTGAGCATTATTCGTAAAATGCAGCATTAGAGTTGTATATAAGATAAACTATGTGTCCAATATTATATTTGCTATTTAAATAATTTGAATTTAATTAAACTTTAAACTGATGTGGTTTGTTTCAGCATTGGTTTTCTTACGCTTCTGTTCAGCAGACAATGGAAGTGTGTCTATTTAATAGCCAGTACTGTTTGCACTGAAGTGAAGTGTCAAGAAAAACCAGTGAGAGTAATTGGGACAAAAAACACATACTTGCATTAACAGATTTTCTTTATTGATGAAAGCTTACAGATTTTGTAAAATTAAAAGAACCCACCAAAATGGTAGCTGACAAACATTACAAGGTCAGCAAAAGGAAATCATATTTCAAAAAACATGTTTATTTTAGATTTTTTATATTTGTTTCAAATCATTCACCATCACTAATCTCTGAGAAGGTACAAAAACTCTTACTATTCATAGCTTTTAGAGCTATATAAATTAGAAATCAAGGAAAACAATAAGAAATAATTTTTCAGTGAAGACATTGAAATTGTACTAATAATTGATAACATTCATTTAACATTACTAATCTTAGTGATCACAAGGAGAATCTGACTACTCTTGATTATTAGAATCTGACAGTTGTGATCATTTTTACAATTCTTTCACAACTGTTTTTGCATTGGTGTAAGTGATGCCGCTATAGGTTCCACTGGTGTCAAACTGTAGAACACTGCCATTATCGCAGGTGATCTGGACTGTGCCAGTGTAGGGAAGGTCAAATGTGGCTCGACCAATGTTGATCTCTACATTCACTGTTTTCCCCGGTGGAACATTGACTGAAAATGACAGAAGCTCCGTTTTCTCTTTACTATTCTCTAAACCATAAGTCCTTTCAGCTCCTACAGTGAAACCAAACCCAGCTGATGCTTCAACAATCCCTAGAATTGATGCCTTCACTCCCATATTGAAGGTCATTTCCATCTTGTTGCTCACAGACCAGGAGGACTTTTTGGTGATTTTCTTTGAGCTTTCAATTTTGTATTCTTGACTGACAGAAGATGAATTCTGGTAGGTCAGGGATTCGAGTTCCTCAACAGCCACCTTGGGAATCATGTCGTGAAGTGTGGGATAGTTAACATTTGTTAACACAGTGGACTTAATGGTGTTGATAAAAATGAAGCCTAAAGAATCAATGTCTGCGCCTCCTCTTCCTGAAAGCCCAACACAAATCCCAGAGCCGACATCAATTGGATGTTCGTTGTTCAGGTCCTCGTCTGTCATGCGGGCAAAGAAGTCTCCACCGAGATTGGTTTTGAACTTGATGGCACCCGTCCGAATCCGACTTCCAGTTCTCTTCCACAGTGAGAGAGAGGTAAAATGTTCGCCGTCTTTAAAAGTATATTCTGAAAATTTTCCTGCAGCCTCTCCAAACTGCCTGGACTGGCCGTCAGTCAGAAAAATCTGAATGGCTTTTATCTGCCAACCACCAACCCAAACCCATAACTTTTTCAGCGTGGCTCCATTTCTAGTGCCATCAAAGCGAAATTCACGGCCTCCATGCCCACCAATCATTTGTATCGGAGCTAAGTATGACATGATCCAGATTGTATAAACCTTGAATGGACAAGAAATGTATTAATGTCGAATGGATAACAAGCCAAAAGTTAAACCATTTCAAACTCATGTCAATTTAATAAAAAATTGTGAAAAGTGACTTCTTGTGTCTGATGTGCTAAGAGATGAGATGACTTTCCCTAGAAGATTTAAGATCAATTTATGAGCCTCACTGATAACTAGCCATATGTGTAAATGTACACTATTAATTCATAATCTTATGTTAGAATAACACTTTTAGAGAATATTTAGCTTTTTTTTAAGTGTAATAAAAATATAAATTACTACAAATAATTACAGTTTTCAAAACTATGACCCATTGTCTTTGCTCTATAAAGATAAGGAGACGTACTTACAGTTGAGACCAAGTAGCACAAACGTTTCTGAGAGAAGTGTTTGAGTGCTGTGTGGACAACAGCATGAAGCAGCTTATATAGAGCAGAGGATGTGGGTGTTCAAGGTTCAAGGTACTTTATTGTCATCAGTCACTTCATACAAGTACAAAGTGTGATGAGACAGCATTTCCCCATGGCCCGGTGCAACATATAATAACACAGAAACATTCAACAGGACAGAATGTGCAACAAGCAACACAATAAATACAGAACAAGTGCAATAATATAGTACACAAGTGACATTTAGTGAAGAGATGGAATGTGAACAAGTATTGCTTAGTGTAAACAAGTATTGCTTAGTAATGTTTTAAGGCACATTGGCAGCATCAGCATCCAAGCAGCTTATGACAGACGGAGTGCAAGAGCATCACAATACAAAAACAATCACAATAAATAAATAGACAGAACAATAAATACACAACACACAACACTCCAGTACTATGTAAAGTGGGGATGTAAACCTTAATGACTGATACTGCACATGATTATCATGCAGCACAGGTTAGATGTAAAATTGAGAACATCAATTGAGGGAAGGAGTATACAGTTATTTTATTAACTCTAGTGCATCTGAGTGTGCCTGATGTAAACAGTAGAGTCCTGATGGCTTGTGGTATGAAGCTGTTACACAGTCTCTTGGTGGCAGATCGGAGGCTATGATACCGTTTGCCAGACGGTAAAAGTGAAAAGTAGTCCATGTAGTTGGTGGTAGTGGTCCTTCACTATGTTCCTGGCTCTGTTGTAGCTGCTCTCACTATTCGCTGAAGTGTGTTGCAGTCTGAAACTTTACAGTTCCCATACCAAACAGTGATGCAGCTGGAGAGAAGACGATGAGTTACAGTATGTGAAGAATATCAGTACCGTGAGATGATAGTCTAAAGTTGCATTTTGATTTCTATTGTAACAACAGTCAGATAATATCACTGGATCTAAAATATGCCATGCTATCTTTGATTTTTATTAGTATTATCGTAATGTGTATTTTTTTTAGTGGTGTCTAATTACAAGTATGGGTTGATGTCGCCGTCTAGTGGGGAAACTATATAGTTTTTGGAAAGTGTATGTGGCAGGAGTTTTTCTGGTTTTGAGGAAGAGAGAGCTAGTTTTTGTTAACACGCCTGAACGACATGTGCTGTGTAGCTCCTGCCATCTGTGTTAAGAGTTAATTACTGCGTGCATATAAAAAGGTTGTTCAACTATTTTTGTGGTCGGGTATTTCTTTATGAAAGGAAAGTTATCACAAGTATCATGATTAGTCATGATATCATGACTTGGGAAGTTTTATTGTTGATTGTTCATTTACTTTATAATACGACATCTCATAAGAGAAAATTGTTCAACCTTGTCCTGTTAACCTTTTTAAAAAAATACAACTGTAACATTTTATTCTTTACACAAATGACAGAAATGGACAGTCATATACAGGATGTACACTGATCAGATATAACATTATAATCACCTGGATCATATAAAGGATGTCAACTGTTTGCCTACAAAACAGTCCCCTTCCATTTCTCCGTGGTTCAGTTCTGATGCTCACAGTAGACATTTTTTGTTGTGGACATGGCTCAATATGGATGTGCAGCTACATGGTCCCATACACAACATATAGTGATGCACCTTTCTATCAGAACAGAATCAAGTTAAGTCTTCTGTTGGATTAGACAACACGGATCAGCTTTCACCCACCCATGCCCATCACCCTATCACAGGTTCACAAGGCCAGGACCACTTTGGATTTCTCCTGACCACTGCAGACTGGCAACATCCCCAGAAGTGTTGCCATTACAATTTGGCCCTTGTCAACATCATTCAAATCCTTACACTTGCCACAATTTTTATGCTTCCAACACATTAATCTTAAGGACAAAATGTTCTCTTGCTTCTTAATATATCCCATGCACTGCCAGGTGCCATTGCAACAAGGCAATCAATGTTATTCACTTCACCTCTTAATGGTCATAAAGTTATGGCTGATCTTTGATTTGCTTAAATGTACACTTCTGACAAACTGAAATTTGAAATTTGCATTTTTGGTGATGCCTTACTTTAGCAGGTGTCAGGCCAAGGCAAATTGCACCCCTGGGGTATCTGTTGTTTTACCTCTGAACGGGATCAAAAATCACTTTCAAACGATTGTCTACAAAGGCATAGTGCAACGTACTGTTACACCCAGTAGATTAACATTTTCAAGTGCAAATAACCAACAACTAATTAATGCCACCTTTTTCAATCAAATCCAGACCACCAGATGATCCAGATGATGTCCATAATACGTGAAGAGTGCAAGTATTCCATCAATAAAACCACCAATCTTCACAGTGAAGTAGTAATCTTATCTTATCTGACTGACATTTTATTCATGAGAGGAAGCCAAAAAATGTCAAAACTACTTTCACAACATGTAAAAAATCCTCGGTAATGCGCATTGTTTTCATTTTCCGCATATTCCACTAAGAAGCTACCGAAAGGCTAAAAAGATTGCTATCACCTGTTACTTGAAATATTGGGTCAGTTTCAAAGAAACACACTTTCAAAAAGGAATGCTAAAGAACCACTTTTAAAGTGTCTGTTTGTATTTTGATGTTTAAATGTGATTGATGCCAATATTAATGCAATATGCTAAATAAATGAGCATACTCAATTCATTAATTCAAAAATGTAGACCAAGAAATGTCATTTGCAAAAACACTATTAAAACAAACTTTGGCTTTACCTAACAAAAGTTAGTACTGTGAAAACTGGAGCCTCGCTGTCTCGTCTCTCTGTATATCTGTACAGTATATAGCAGAGATGACAAAGTTTACTTTGACTTTGACTTTTTATTTGGGTGCCTTAAAATTAAAATTAAAATTAA
>JAVGVS010002834.1:0-10606 GCA_032718565.1 Distichodus sexfasciatus
CTGATCTGAGACTAAAGGATGAGGGAAAATACTGGTGTGGGATTCAGCGGACATTGCTTACTGATATATACACAGACATTCTGCTATTGGTTAGAAAGGGTGAGTGTTAAACAGACGCTACTGCTAACATCAACTATTATTTATTCTTCTTACCACAAGAGGTAATACTGTTTGCCATCTTAATGATTTACTGTTCACACATCTAATGGGACCATCTGGCTTGGATACGTGCCACTGTACCAACATGTCTGTGCCTTTCACTGCTCCTTTTTCAGATCACAAACAAAATGATTCTTATCAACAAACTGACATTTCAGCAGCACAAAGATATGGTATGTAGCCAACATCATCATCATCATCGATATCATCATCATCACCTTCTTCTTCTTCTTCTTCTAAAGGCTTTAACCTTAGAAGCGGCTATAACCATCATGTTGACATTAAATCCAGACTGTCATTCCCTTTTTCATTTTCCCCATTCCTGCAAAACTGTATAATTATGCAAAATGTTGGCCCACCAGCAGTGTGGAAAGGACCTGAAACCTATACTTCAGTAAAATCAAAAAAGTACAGAGCCAACATGGGTCAGTTCAGTGTTTAGAATTTTGCACAGTTGCGATTTTTCCCCCAGAGTCTGCAGGTGGCGATATCACCTCTTCAGGATACGTTTCTGAAAGATTTAAAAAAAAATATTTCTGTATCTGAAGTGAGCGTGTGATCATTTGTCATTGTGAACACAGCACAGCACAAATGGGTCAAATACAGACCTCACATTTCTTTATGGTGCACTGGGTGCTGTGTTGTGTTCACAATGACAAATAATCACTCACTTAAATTCACTTGAGTAGAATCCAGAGCTTCAAACGATCTTATTTTAAGCTAATGAGATAATAAGATAAGTAATACTTTCTCTCCTTTTGTCTCCTTCCCTTCCTCTCTCTCTCTCTCTCTTCAGACTCCCTCATTTACGTAAGTCTGGGTTTGATCATCATCCTTGTACTCTTTATTCTGGTGGCTGTGGTCGTTATGTTCAAGGCAAATGGGGAAAAGAGGAAAGCAAAAGGTAACGGATTCACACACACTTTAAAACCCAGGATGATCTGCTGAAAAGTGATTAATATATTTTTAATGTTTTGTAGCTACAACTCAGTCGATGCCTCCAGTTTCTCTCAAAGAGGTACGTGTCTTCTGAGTGGTGCTAAATCACTTCTTTCCTCTGGCTCGTCAGTATCATTTGGTCTGGTCGTGGACTGTGGTTCCCCATCTGACCACTAGTGGCCGCATTGTCTTGCCACTTCCTGTCTCAGCAAGCCCACGAGCCTCGGTAGTTTTGGTTCTCGTTTTATGCTTTTTTACTTATTATTTTCTCACGCATTAATTCTGAATACTGTAAAATAATAATAATTTTGTTGTGCTGAGAGCTTTACACTTCCTAGATTTTAGTTTATACTTTTAGCTTGCTATTTTTTTAAGTGAGTGACTATTTATTGATGTGAACACAGCACATGGTACACCACAACTAGTGATGAAGAAGAGTTGATGAAGCTTCATGAAGAAGTTGCTGTAAGTTTTGGCACCACTAGATGGCACTCTTGACTTTAAGAAAAAGGCTCATGGTGTTGAATTTTGACCAAACGAGTCATTTTCTTAAAGTGCCATCTAATGGTGCTCATGAATGCTTGTATCGGTTCATGAAGCTTCATCCGCACATCACTAACCACAACCAGAGTATCAGACTGTCTTGTTCATGAGTACCTTAGTGGTACCTTTACCTTGTGATCACAAAGCAAACTCCATAACGATTACACTACCAACTGTGCCAACCCTAAATTACAAACATAGTAGTGATACAGAAAACGATCAAGCAACACTGCTGTTTTACACACCTGTAGCAGCTCAACACACACTGCCAGGTCATTATCACTGCTGTCTTGGTGCAGTTGCTATTGTAACGGTTAGGGCGTCAGCCACGTGATCAGAAAGGTCGCCTATTTGATTGCCAGGCGGGTCAAGTTGCCACTGAGGAACAGATGAGCTAAGGTACCGTCCCCAAGCATTGCTCCCTGGCCGCTGCCCATATCAGCCGCCCATTCCTCCTTCACGGATGGGTCAAATGCAGAGGTCACATTTTGTTGTGCTGCACTGCGTGGTGTGTTCACAATGACAAATAATCATTCACTTGAGAATAAGCGAACCTAAATAATATCAGCTTAATTTGGTTCCTGTGCTCAAAAAGAGGTTGACTGCATGGCCATGACAAGTGATGCAGTCCCTCTTCGGAGAAAGCTGAATATTTTCTGAACGGAATGTATTCATGTACATGTGATCGTTAGCTGCATACTCATTAGTAATTAATTTTCTTGGACTTTTATGAATAGATTGTGGAAGGTTCCCAAAGCAGTTGAATGAATATGAGGTTATTTTATAGGATGAAAGGATCTATCAGGAGATTGACGATCAAAAGCCTGATGAAATATTCATTGTCAACATCATCTACTCTACAGCAGATGCAGAAATGTGCTCCACTATAGATAAACCAGCTCCTCTAACCATCTGCAACTCTGCCAAACCAACCCACGCACAGTCCTAGCATCACAACAAATAAATAAACATGGAAATAATCTATTATTACAACATTACATGACTTTTTTATTTGAGTAGCTGGGTAGTTTCATCTGATGTTATTTCATCTAATTAACAAATCCGGGATGGTACCTTGATCATGAGTACCTGTGTGGTATCTTTACCGGTACAGAACTTCAACAGCCAAACTTCCGAAAACTGGGACAACTCCCTGACCGTCACACTACCAACTACCCAAATGAGTTCATATGTTAGTACATACGTTAATTTTCTTCCCATGACAGGCCCATTAGACTTCTAGGAGGGAAGTGCCTTCCTTCTAATTTTAATTAACGTGTTTGCTTCCCCATTCCACCACATATCCTTATAGGTCTGTCTCAGTCAACCACCAAACACTGTTGCTATAAATGCGCTGATGAAACTTCATGAAAGTGGAAGTTAGTTTTTATATGTCATTGTGAACACACCACAGCACAGGCTCAGGGTTTGAACCAGCGACCTTCTGGACACAGAGCTAGATGGTGCTTACTAAAAGGTCCTTTTCAAGTCATGTCAAAAGTCCGGCCAAAATAACAGCAAATGGTTATGACAAATTGTGAACACAGAAAAGCACCCAGTGCACTACAATGAAATGTGACCTCTGTGTTTGACTCAAATATGAAGGAACACCTGGAGAGCAGTGCTTGAGGACGCTACCTTGCTCATGAGTACCTGTGTAGTACCTTTAGCACTCCAGAAATTGAACCGGCAACCCTCTGATCACTTGAGCCACTGTGTGCTGTGCTGTGGTGTGTTCACAATGCCAAATAATCACCCATTCACATATAATGTCCCAATCTGCTCCTGCAGCACCACAGTCTTCATCACACATATTTTAGGCCTCAGTAGCTAAAGACTATCTCTCACATCTCTCTTAGAGAAGAAAAGGGAAGTGGGTGTAGTTAATGTGTCTTTTTAAGCAGCTAGACCACAAACAGACTGACAGATGAAGATACAGCACAGACACATGTTTTTCACGTCTGCAACATATCACATCCCACGTAATGATTCAACGGTGTAATCCCTCATCAGTGAGCTCCAAATGTGTCCTGCTCAACATATTTCGGATTCTGCATTTCTTTCGCCTTTTCACTGGGAACTTTGTGCCAAGTTCTTATTCAAGTAGCAAGTTTGTATCTTTACTAGATTTGTAATTGTTTTCATATTTTCAGCTAATCGGTTCATCTGTTCATCTTAATAAACTGTTCTGTAACTTCAAAACATTGTCCTATTATTGACTAAAGAATATTAGATTTCATCTTTTGTATCAAAATAGAGAAAAGTGAATTAAATAACAATATTGGGGATAATGATGATGATGATTTGTTTTTACATGTTAATGAGTCAAACTACACTGAAATATTTGTAAAATGACAACAAAAAGCTGAAACTGACTGTAGTTGTAACTATATTTACTGCAGTTGTGTCTGTGTCTCTTCTGCTGTTGTGGTTTCTGTGACAACAGACTGAAAGAGGTTCACTAGAGGAAGAACATACAGCAGTGGCTGTGAGCACGCTGTGTTCACAAAGCACTCTGGGAAATGCAGTTTTCAATTGTCACACTGCGGTAAATAAGCCAGGAAGAAAAAAAGTCTGATGATAAAAATAATTTTTAACTGTCAGTCATAAACAAGACATAAATACTAACATAAATATGAATTAGGCTTTTACTGTGTGCTGCGCATCATGATTAAAATTCTTCAGAAGTAAAAAGTATTTTTGTTACAAGTATTTATATTTGGTTGGACGACACAAAGAACTTTAAGCAGCTTCTAATGTGATGCACGAGCCTGAATAAGAGTGAATAAAGATCAGACCTGTTTCCATGAGTCAGTGAAACATGAAGTGATATAAAGGAAACACATTAGTTCCTGGGCAGTCAGATGTGGAAGAACATGAAGACCTATAACCTGAACGTCACTCCATCACCATATTACAGATGATCAGCAACAATAAGAGAGGTTGTATTTGCCATCGCTAAAGCAGAGTTAGGTTTTTATTACTGCAGTCTAAAAGAGCTGCTCAGTTAGTAACACTACATCTCCAGTAGAAGAGAGACAGAAAAAGAGGGGGAGGAGTGAAGGAGAAACTGTACAAAACCACACTGACTTGACCGCATTAATAGGAAGTAATAAATGTGTGAGAAACGATGTCCTCGTAGAGTTTCAGACACAACTCAACATGTGGACGCTTTTATTCATAATGTCCAGTCTCGCTTTGGGTAAGTCTGGGTCATTTCTCACTTTCTCAATACAGATTTCCAGCACAGCATTATTTTAGACAATAATCAAGTGAACATTAATGATAAAGTGCTCAGTTAGACTCGGTGAAGATCCACACTGCACTGAACGTGTCGGGCTGAAGAACTGTTTTCCTTGATTTGTTCATGTTCTCTGTAGGAGGTTATGCAGATGCAGGAATATTACATTCCCTGCTGTTCCTAGTAATAGTGTAGTACTTGTTTAACATGTCACAATTCATTCTACAGGTGGAGCTGGTGGTGTTATGACAGTAACTGGATTTGTAGGACAATCAGTTGAGATCAAATGTCCCTATGAGTCTGGATATGAAACCTACACAAAGTATCTCTGCAGAGGTAAATGTCCTTATGGCTCTGGTAAAGACATCATTGTTCAAACTGGATCTGCTGCTAAAGATGAGAGATTCTCTCTGAATGATGATACAACAGCCAGAGTCTTCACCATCACCTGCGATCTGCGGATGCAGGACAATACTGGTGCGGGATAGTGCGGACAGTGTGGGATATATACACTGAGATTAAACTACATGTTAAAACAGGTGAGTGAATAACAACTTCTCACTGCATCTTTTTCACATTTGAAGCACCTGTACAACCCGAGCAGCGTCCAGCCACAGAGACAGCGTAAATGACACAGAACATTTGAACTGACATTTGCATTTTCAATTTCAGAATTAACAGTTTTAAAAGAACAACAAAACAACAATATAAAACATGCAGCAATAATAATAACTGTTTAAAAGATGAAAAATGTCTTTTGCTTGCTTACTATCTCTTGCTTCTTGGAGCCTCGCCATTTGATTCAAATTTTGTTGTGAGTATATTTTTAGTTCGTTACTGTGGCTTTGAATTAATTAGTCATTAGTTTGTCATTGTGAACACACCACAGCACAGCACACAGTGACCACAGCAAAGTGTGACATCTGCATTTGACCCATTTGTGAAGGAGCAGTCCACAGGGGTCAACTCCCTAACCATTATGCTATCAACTGCCCCTACTGGCAGACACTGCAATATCCATACATAACATGAATGAATTTGTGAGCAAGTATTTTTCAACAGATGCTTAATGCTCAGAGAGGTGATCATTACATATCAGACGATCTCAAACATCAGCATTGCAGAGTTGACTGTTGCTGTTCACTTTACATTAACTATATATTTTCTATGCAGCAAGATCTAGCAGTAAAACTTTTGGTGTTTGACACTGAAATCTTTCAAGGTAGAGAGAGAAGGTTGATAATGTGAACATTAAAAATAACTGTAAGTCTGTCATAATTTTTTCAGCAACAACCACGGCCTCCACCTCCACCAAAATCACCACAATGATCCCTGACAGCACATCAGTGAAGACCAGCGAAACCCGCACCAACAGTCCACCAATAAAGACCACACAATCTCTACAAAGTATTTACTTTTTGTTACATACAGACCTTATTATTTACACATTTTTAATTTTTTTATTGTCATATTTACATCATTTCTTGCATCATGTCCTTTTTTTCAGCTACCAGCCAGCATGAACCTTCCTCAGTGCATAGCTATGGTATGTAAACTGTACCAACTTACAGCTCGTAAATTGTTTGTTTTAATTATCAGTTTATTTTAATTATCAGTTTATTTTAGAACATGTACAGCACACAGCATTCACAACCACAGACTATGGTTGCTATGGTTGCATGGCATGGGGCGTGTTAGCATGTTAGTAAGTGTTAAGGGTCTCCCCTTTTCTATGTACAGTTGTGTTCAGAATAATAGCGGTATGTTTAAAAACACTGAATAAAGCTCAAAATTCTTAAAATAGCTTTTATTTTCATACACACAAATGCACTGGGAATGCTGCACATTCCACCCAGTTCAAAACATAAGGCAAAAGTAATCAATTTAGTTATTCTTTTACAGAAAGTTAATAAAAAGGAACAAAAGGCTGTTCAAAAAAATAGCAGTGTCTGCATTCTTCTTTACAAACTCAAACATTCACTGTATAAACTGAAAAATGTTTCAAGATTTTGCTTTTCTTTGAATCCCTGAACTAATATTTACTTGTATAACCACTGTTTCTGAGAGCTCCTGCACATCTGTGTTGCATGGAGTCAATCAACTTCTGGCACCTGTGAGCAGGTATTCCAGCCCAGGATGACTGGACAACATTCCAGAATTCTTCTGCATTTCTTGCTTTTGCCTCAGAAACTGCATTTTTGACATTGCCCCACAAGCTCTCTATTGGATTAAGGTCCAGGGATTGGACTGGCCACTCCATAACATCAATCTTGTTGGTCTGGAGCCAAGATGTTGCTCGTTTACTGGTGTGTTTGTGGTCGTTGTCTTGTTGAAACACCCATTTCAAAGGCATTTCCTCTTCAGCATAAGGCAACATGACCTCTTCAAGATTTTGTATGTATTTGAACGGATCCATGATCCCTGGTATGCGATAAATAGGCCTGACACCATAGTATGAGAAACATCCCCATATCATGATGCTTGTGCCACCATGCTTCACTTTCTTCACAGTGTACTGTGGCTCGAATTCAGTATCTGGGGGTCGTCTGACAAACTGTCTGCGGCCCCAAGACCCAAAAAGAACGGTCTTGGTTGTGCCATTTCTCTCGAGGCCAGTCAATGTGTTCTTTTGCAAATTTTAACTTCTTCAGCTCGTCTTTTTTTCAACAATGGGACTTTGCGGGGGCTTCTTGCTGATAGCTTGGCTTCACATGAACAGCTGTTTTTTCACAGAATGAAAGACCTCACTAATTAAACTCCACATTGCTATTAATTTGAACACGAGCCCAGGAGCCCTCTTTCAATTAATGATTCAATTACACAGAAGCAGCATTCATGTCATAGTCGTTGGGGCTGTTGTTTTCCTAATACTCTACTACACCTACTAATAATCTATTTGCCATGTAGAAATATAATTTCTATCAAAAATAGTGATTGATCAGGTTAGTGATGTCAGACTGCTATTATTTTGAACAAAACTGTATATACATCTCTCATATCAAGGCGTACGTGTAAAAGGTTTCAATTGCGCTTTTCTTTTTATACTCGAACCACAATGTCCGTTTTGAACTTATCTGAAATATTGTTCACTTCTATGACTCTGGATGGGTATACTACTATGTCAGATGTGTATTTAAGTCACAAAAGATCTTCAGCTTTGGAAGACTGGGTTTGTGTAAATAAGCTTACACAGTTGATAGCTCCACGGTTAGAGAATTGGCCCTGGGGTCAGAAAGTCGCTAGTTTAATCCCGGTAAAGTGGTAAAACCAACAATGAGGTACTCATGAGCAAACGCTGCTCCACGGGCACTGACAAAAACGGATCAAATGCAGCGGTCACAAGGTGTGGTGTAAGTGTGCTGTGCAGTGTTCACAACAACAAATAATCACTCAGTGGCAGAAACCACAAAATATTGGAAATGTTTTTATAGTGCATTATGTCAATAAGATCTATAAATGATTAATCCCTATATCTGGGGTAAAGACTTTCCTCAGTTGATATTAAACTGCTGTGATGTTTTCTTTGACTCAGTATTTTACATCTCCATGAGTTTGGCTGTCATGATCGTCTGTCTTTTGGCGGGCGTGATAGTAATGTGCAGACACAAGAGGAAAAACAAGAGGCCAAAAGGTATTAACTCCTTTACTCTCACATACACACACACACACACAATGCATTGTGACAGCGATGTAATTTGTTGTCTTACAGCTCCAGCTCCAGTCCCTTTAAGCACAATCCCATACTCCACAAAACAGGTAAGCATCAGGTGACTAACAGGTGCATTGAAATCAAAAGCGTGACTGAAGATACATGACAAAATGACATTTAAACTGACCGGAGTTTTTCTACAGGACCTCACCACCATCTACTCTACAGCTAGTGCGCGTGATGCTGCTGCAGGGATCTACTCCCTTGTTGATGAACCAGCTTGTTCTGACATCTACTGCAATGAAACCCTGCCGCAAAGAAGCCCCAACGGTGCACAAGATGATGATGGCGCACCCGTTTATAGCGTTCCAACCCTGCCGCCGCAAAAAAGTGAAGACCGTTCGCTGGAAGCTATGGAAGCACCAGTCTACAGCAATGCCACCCTGCCATAAAAAGTCAATGACTGTTCGCAACACATTGTGGACATGCCCATCTTCAATGCAATCCTGCCCCAAAGAAGCCCCAACGGCACACAAGACGAAGATAGCGTACTTGTTTATAGCGTTCCAATCCTCCCGCAAAAAGTGAAGACTCTTCTCTGGAAGCTATGGACATACCAGTCTACAGCACTGTCACTCTACCATAAAAGTCAACGACTCTTCACAACACATTGTGGACATGCCCATCTTCAGTTCTACTCTACATTAGAGGGACCTGTTGATGCTACAGGGATCTACTCCCTCGTTGCTTCCATCCACAGCAAAAAGCCCAGACATTCCACAACATTCCCTGGACATACTTATTAACGACTCTGCAACCCTGCTGCAAAATTTTCTCCCATTTACACACTGTCACAGATTAACAGGAGTTAGAGATGACTCCCCTACTTGCTATTCACTAATCCATAATTATCAAACTGTATTTCTGCTGAATATGGCTGGAGTCCGGACTCTTAGTGTCTACCTGTGCAGGTCCTACAACATTTCCTACTGGATACAAAGGCACATGTTTTAAAGCTTCACATGATAGAAACAATATAGTTAAACTATATTATATAACTATAACTATATATAACTATAAACTAGTAGTCTTTCAAAATACCATATGTATTAACAAATGATAATGTGACCTATATAAATATCTGTACTGCTTTATATTTATGCTTTAATTTTCACTACTAATTTTTCCACATGGTTTAAATTCTGTTAAGTGTAAAACTTAATTTTTGCAGTTTTTGTACTTTGTACTTTTTCTGTACTTGTACTGTGTTCAATCTAAATTTTGAAATACTTTTTGGTCTTTTATCACAGTTAAAATAAATATGGAAGTATTTATAAGTTCTATTCTATTGGTCTCACATCATACACATCTGGTAGACACTCAGCAGATGGATTAGCGGTAAATGATCATTGGGTTATCACATGTTATTAATAGTGACAGTTCAGACTTTTGATGCACTATTTAGGCCAGAGGTCAGCTTGTACTCCATTTGTTTCTAAGTATCCTGTGATGCATGCGGACAGGAAGCAGTTAAGTAATATATTTAGTTTGAACGCTCATTCAAAAATACTGATGTAATAACACAAATAAAATGCTTTTACATAGGTTAATACATTCATATAAACATGTAATCTTTTCAAAATAATTCTATTTTTTTTTATTACCACTAAGCAATCTTTCAATGTAAAACAAAAGTGGCTCCCTCCCCAAAGGTGTAAAAACAGAAGGAGAATGTGTGCACCTTCAAATCTATAAATATCCTTTGAGGGGCAAATGATGATAAAGAGAGAGGGAGAGAAAGAGAGAGAGAGGAAATGTGCTTGTGGTCATTACTGAAACTTCATCAACCATCATAGATATCAACTAGCTGAGTGTCAACATGTGGATGACTTTACTCCTTGTTTCAAGTCTAGATCTGGGTAAGTTTTACACTCTCCATTGGCCCTTTTTACTTTCATTTAGAGATGGGAACATGTAAGTTGGACAAACAATGAATTTAAATGACTTAAATGGCAAGTCTCCATGAGAATTTGACAAATTTAGACTCGTAGTCTTGACTTGAGACTCAACTCACA
>JAVGVS010002835.1:0-10606 GCA_032718565.1 Distichodus sexfasciatus
ACAGCAGTGGACTTAGAACGCAGCCCTGAGGAGCTCCTGTGCTCTGTCTGATGGTGCTGGAAGTGTTGTCGCCTCTTCAGACGGACTGAGGCCTCTCTGACAGAACATCCAGTATCCAGTTGCAGAGGGAGGTGCTCAGTCCCAACTTGGCTCAGTTTCACAGTCTTTGGGGAATGATGGTACTGATTGCTGAACTAAAGTCTATGAACAGCAATCTAACATAAGAGTCTTTATTGTCCAAGTGAGAGAGGGAAAGGTGAAGTGCAGTAGATATGGCATCCTCAGTTGACCTGTGTGGGCAAACTTTCTTTACACTCCTCCCATCCGGTAGACGCTATCGCAGCATCAGGTCTCGATCCTCCAGGATGCGTGATAGCTTTTTCCCACAAGCCATCAGACTTTTGAACACACTCCCAGCCATCACACTTCTCCCCACACACACACCTGGACTGTGAAGTAACTGATTCTGTTGCACCACTGCACTTTACACATCATCATCGCTATGATGCACATGCTGCTATATGGACTATCTCCTCCTCAAATAACTGTTGTTACGACACTGCACTGCCGCCACTTATTTGCACAAACATTGTACGCTGCTTGTATAAACGTTTGCATGTTTGCACATTCACTGAACATTGTATGTATAAATACTCCAGATATAGTATTTATCATATTATAACTTTCTACCTCTTGCTCATCCAGTGTAAAATGCCAATTTCCACTTGTAGGTAATACTGCATCCTAACCTTCTCAATTCTACCTCTATTTCTATTTCTAGTTTCAAATTATATTTAAAACAATCCATGTCTAGTTTAAAATTCCATGTCTAGTTTAAAATGTATATTTTTATGTATATTTTGTATTTTACTTATTTATTGTTTATTCCATGTGCCTTATTTGTGCCACTGCCTTATTTGTTCTCTGTTCTGTTGTTCTCTGTTCTCTGCACTGAAAAAAAAAACCTAGAGCCACGTCGTCTCGTCTCTCTATGTATCTGTACAGTATATAGCAGAGATGACAATAAAGTTTACTTTGACTTTTGACTTTGACTTTGAACTGCAGTGGGTCCAGTGAGTGGGGGAAGTTTCTTTTCACCTGTGCCATGTCTCTCAAAGCACTTCATGGTGATGGGGGTCAGAGCGATGGGAGGGTAGTCATTCAGGCAGGATACTGAAGATTTCTTTGGCACTGGGGTGATAGTGGTGGACTTGAAGCACGCTGGGATGATCATGTGGCTCAGCGATGTGTTGAAGATGACTGTGAAGACCTCAGCCACCTGATCAGCGCAGTCTCTGAGCACACAACCTGGAATATTGTCTGGACCAGCAGCCTTTCGTGGGTTGACCTTGGTGAAAGTTCTCCTCATGTCAGCTGCAGGCAAAGAGATGATCTGGTTGGTGATGGGAGGTGTGGCTTTTGTCGTGTGCATGTTGTTCAGTGTATCAAACTGTGCATAGAACTTCTTCAGCTCCTCAGGGAGTGTGGCATCCCCCTCACTGCTGCTTGTTGCTGGCTTGTACTAGGTGACAGCCTGGATGCCCTGCCATAAACTGTGAGGGTCTTTTGTGTTGTTGAAGTGGTTCTGGATCTTTTGTGCGTGTGCTCGCTTTGCTTGTTGGATGGAGCGAGAGAGGTTAGCTCTGGCTGTTCTGAGAGCAGCTTTATTCCCAGACCGGAAAGCAGCATCTCTCTCTCTTAGTCGTGCATGCACCTGTGCTGTCAACCAGGGCTTTTCGTTGGCTCTAGTGGTCATGTTTCTGAAGATGGTAACATCCTCTATTCCTGATGTAGCAGGTCACAGATTCTGCAAACTCATCCAGATTTATGCAGCCGTCATACATTGCAGCCTGTTTGAACACATTCCAGTCTGTGCACTCAAAACAGTCCTGGAGTGCTGAAACAGCTCCACTATGCCAGACATGATGGTTTTCCTGGCAGGTCTCGTGCGTTTCAGCAGCGATGAGTATGCGGGCAGCAGCATCACCGTTGTGTGCTCAGAAGAGCCGATGTGGGGGCTCACTGCTGCTATGACTAAAAGCTCTGTCTATGGTGAGCAGTGGCGACTCACTTCAGCAGACTTTGTGCACCATTTTTTAAAATGTAGATGCACAAACCGCCTCGGTTGGCTCGGTAGCATGCTAGCCCGTTCAGCCACGTTTCCATGAAAATAAACAGTTCTTAATTTCACGCTGGCTTGACTGCTGGAGCCACAGATAGGCCATTTTGTTGTCCAGTGAGCAAACGTTGGAGAGTAGGACAGATGGTATTGCCGGTCGGACCGGGCTCGCTTTTAGCCTCATGCTAGTGCCTGCGCATTTGCCTCACTTTTGTTAAGTTTGCAGTGCTTGCATTTCAGCCAGCTGCACCTTGCTGCCTTGGTGTCTGCGACAGGTGCTGAAGGAGTTAGCAGGCCCAGACTCTGTAGCATCTCTGTCTGCAGATTTGGCGGTGAAATTGTGCATTTTTTCCCGATTTCAAACAGGATGTCTGTCATAGGTGACAGGCATCGTAACTCAATCACAAAACAAAACTGAAAGTAAACAAGATGAACGAAAATTGCAGTATTAACACTGAATTTGCTGGAGTGCTGTTAGCCACTGCCTGCTCATGGTGCCACCGGAGATTTATCAACAAGTTGTTGCTGAACAAGTTGTTGTCCTGTGCTAATTACAAAACACAAAGCTCTGGTAAATTGGTCAGAACTGAAGGAGTGATGGATGGTGCTGAATACAGGAAAATTCTTGAGGAAAACCTGTTTCAGACTGTCGAGAGTTGAGAGTGGGAAGGAGGTTCACCTTCTAGCAGGACAATGATGCCAAACACACTGCCAAAACAACACTCAGTTGGTTTAAGGTGAAACTTTTAAATTTGTTGGGATGGCCCAGTCAAAGCCCAGACGTCAATCGGGTTGAGAATCTGTGCTCCGACTTAAAGATTGCTGTACACTAGCAGAACCCATCCAACTTGAAGGAGCTGGAACAGTTTTGCCTGACAGAATGGGGAAAAATTCCAGTGGAAATTTTGTAAACACTTAGTTGTGACTAATTTTTCACTGTACTTTTACTGCACTTTTAATCGTATTTCATTGAATTTCTAAGCTATTTTTTATTTATTTCTATTTTGCTATTTCTGCTTTTTTTAAAAACTCGTTTGGGTTTTTTTAAAATCTTGTTTCTATAAAGCACATTTAATGTGTATAACTTCCGTGTATAATATTAAATAAACTTGCTTTGCCTTGCCTTGAAAAGACTGAGAAACGACACAAGCACTACATAATGTCAGTGATCTGGTTAGGATATGCCGTTAGCCCTTGTAGCGTGGTGGTTAACCCAAATGCGGATGGTAGCGCGAGTAGGTAAGATAACCACGTGATTTAATTTAAGAACTCTCACGCAGAGAGCAAGATTCCCACAAGAAACCTCGTTCTAACACACACACTCAATCGAGGAGATAACCAAATAAATGGAGTACTCACAGTTGAAGCTGAACTGAATCAGAGTTGGGCTGGTGACTCAATGAAGGAATCAACTCCTTTTATACTCCCCGAATCGCGACCGACTACCCCTGGATCCTAGTGCCGGTCAATTTCACTCCAGTCATCAAAAGAAACAAGTTACTTTTGCACCAAGACCAAGACATTTACATTGCAACAATGGGTGTATCGCATAAAATAAACTATATAATTATGTCATTAAGAGATGTAATAAAACTTACCTTTCACATTAGCCTCACGAATGTTTGTCGGAGTCAGTTGGTGCAGTTCCTGTTGGGGCTGAGAGTGCACCTGACATTAGTAGCTTAGCGTGCATGTGCCTGAGAGTACACGTCTGCAGCCAGACCCTGTTGAAAATTTCTGCGACTTGCGGCATATTTTCTGATACGCGCTCTCTGTCTGATGCAGGAAGTGTACTCACCTGTGTCCTATGACAATGTAATGTGCGAACAAAAATAACATGCCGTATGAATTAACTAGTTTACGGTCACATTTTTAGGAAACGCAACTCGATTCCAATCCCGGACGATCTAGTGAATGTGCCATCTCTGCCTGTTGTGTGCATTAGTCTGTGAATCAGACTGCATACGTTTCTGTAGCATTTCTTAGAGACTTCGTGCTTGTACCCCTAATAATAGATTCATTTTCTAAATGCTTTCAGTTTTATCTGCGCTTTAGTTTAGCTTTAGTTTAGCTTCTATTACATGCCCTAAAATTAAGTTTTAAGCAAGGCAGAGGTGTATTAAGGCTGATTGTAACTTTATATAATGGGTTATGCTAATTCTCAATTTCTTGCTCCACAAAGCTTTTAGACTACCCATGCTTTTGCCCTGAAGTTTGTTTTCTAAATGCTTTCAGTTTTATCTGTGATTTAATTTTGTGATTTAAGCTTATAGAATAACTTTATTTCTGAAAGCATCAAATGCAAATTCTTTCTATATAAGCCTTAAAACTACATTTTAGTCAAGATAGAAGTGTGTTTAACCTGTTTCCCCATGTTATGCATTGAGTTATCCTAAGTGTGAGTCTTTTGCTCCACAATGATTTTAGACCACTCATTAGCCTGTGATCGGCCTTCCTTAGCACTTTTCTCGCAAGGCAACTGCACAAAGCAAGGATTAAACATTTTTACAACATTTTTTTTTTCCAAAATAGCACAATAATCAGTGAAATTATAGGAAATTTTGTTTTCCAAATGGTTCCAGTTTTATCCATGCAGTGTGTTGTAAGCTCATAGAATAACTTAATTTCTGAGAGCTTTACATGCAAATCCCTTCTAATACAAGCCCTAAAAATAAGTTTTAAGCAAGCCAGAGGTGTACTAAGGTTGTTTCCATCTTTATACAATGTATCCTAATTCTAAGTCTCTTGCTCCATTATGCTTTTAGACCACTGATTAGCACCATTGTGATATTGTGATTTAAGCTTATAGAATAACTTCACTTTTGAAAACATCAAATAGAAATTCTGAAATTCAAATAGACTGCTCATTAGCCTCTTATGGGCCTACTTTAGTGCTTTTGCCACAGTGAAAGGCAAAGGTGTCAGCAAAAAGCAAAGAAAAAAAACACTTTTTAAAGCAAATGTAATGGGTGAAAGAAATATTCTTCTATTTTACTTTTTAATTTATTTTATTGTGCAAAATCTCTCCAGTATGTTATACTGTTACTGTATAAGTTGTGACTTTTATTTTGAAACTGGTGTCGGTTTGTGATGTCATAAGCTGTATTCGCGCATTATCAGTGTTGCCAACTTAGCGACTTTGTCGCTATTTCTAACGACTTTTCAGACCCCCTTAACGACTTTTTTTCCCAAAAAGCGCCTAGCGACAAATCTAGCGACATTTTTGACAAGGCTTAGCTACTTTCTGTACTACTTTGTCGTCAATATTCCCTGCAGATCAGCCTGAAACCAGGGGGGTATTTCACGAAGCGGGTTTAGTGGAAACTCTGAGTTATTTGTCGCCGAGTTAAGGGAAGCCCGGAGTTTCTGGTTTCAGAAAGCCAGTTCAGCCTAACTCCGAGTCGGTTACTGCAGCAACATACTCCGTGAAGCTAACCTGCTCACTCGCAGGTTTTACTCCAGTAACTCCGAGTTTCTCCACTTTTATCCAACCTTCAAACTAAAGTCGTATGTGCTCAGACATGGCGTGCCCTATTTTCGATGAACCCATTGACATCGAACAACAAATTATTCGCATAAATCTTTGTCAGGAAAAGTGATCAGACCCCGGTTGGATGTTTTATTTTTAATCGATTATTTTCTTTGTTAGGAGAGTTTCCGTTTTTATTCTCAGCTCCCATGACGCTCGCATAACACATTGTACACTGCTCATAGTGCTGAACAAGTTCTTCGTATCGGAATTCGTTTCTTTGCCAGTGGAAGTTTTTTTTATAATATTGGTGACGCTGAACGTGTTTCCAAGGCAACCGCCTGTTGGTGCATCAGAAATGTGACCCTTGCATTTAAACTACACTTTTTGCAATTCCACACAAAACTACTAACTGAAAGCTTTCGATTTTCCATTTTATATTTCTTTAACATGCCTGTCTTCTATTAATTGATCAATTAAATCGGTAAGGTTCCTCTTTTTCAACTGTTCTCAGTCTGCCCAATATATTTTAGGATTTTCAGGTGTGCCTGGCTGCACAAGTGGAACTCATATTCCTATCAAGGCTCTGTCATATTATTAAGTGCTATCCTCCGTTGGTGTCTCAGCAGCTTCCCTTCCTGTGGCAGCTGATAAGGTTTGTTTATCGTCCTATAATGTACATTAACAATTGGTTTTTTACACTAACAAATGAAAAATAGAGTAGAATAGAATTGCTATTCTACTATTCTATGCTAGAACTGGAATAGAGTACTTACAAGTAAGAGCCCACGCCGCTTCACCAGCAGCCACGAGTCCGGGCGCTGCCACCGCCGCCGAGCCCGCACCAGCTGTACCGTCCCTCCCACCCATGACCGCCAAGACCCACGCTTCTCTCCCCAAACGCTACGCCGGGATACCCGGAAGGACGCCAGTCTTTCCTAATGGCGTGCAAGTTATACTTCACTGAGTTCCCAGCGCTCACAGGGAAGGAGAAGGTGGGGATCATTCTGCAGAGGTTGACGGGCCAGGCGCAGCGGTGGGCGACAGCCTTGTGGCATGTGAGAGCCCCCCCACTTCAGGACTACGGAGCGTCCCTGGAGCTCTTCCAGGCTGTTTTTTTCCATCCAGACCAGGGGAAGTCTGGGAAGGAACAGCTGTTGGACCTCCGCCAGGGATCATTGTCCGTGGCAGACTACACGGTCCAGTTTAGGATCCTGGCTGCAGGGACGGGATGGGGGGAAGACGTCTTGCGCACCCTTTACCGGCGCGGCCTGAATGCCGACATCAAGTTGGAGCTCTCCTGCCGTGACCAGGGCCTCAACCTGGAACAGGTCAGCGCCCTGGCCATCAACTTGGACCAGCACCTGAGGGGCAGGAAGGGGAGATCGACGGCTTCACCAGCGACAGCTATGGGCTCCCATCGCCCTGCAACCGAGCAACCAGTGCCTGTGCTACCAGCTCCCAAGCCTATGGAACTAGGAGCTTCACGCCTCACCCCCGAGGAACGGGAATGCCGCCGCCGCAGGGGCCTTTGTCTCTACTGTGGAGGCGCAGGCCACTTTACTGATGCCTGCCCTGTGCGCCGTTCAGCCAGGAAGAAGAAAGGGGTAGCCGATTTTGGACTTAAAACCAATCAGTTTGTGGTGTACTGTGAATTGTGTGTTAACTCTGTCTGTGTTTCTGTGTCTGTGTTATTAGATTCTGGATCGGCTGGTAATTTCATCTCCAGAACCCTGGTGTCTTCCCTATGTGTACCTGTGGTCGACATTGCCAGCCCCATCACAGTTAAAGCCATAGATGGCCACCCCGTCAGTTCGAGGCCACCCACACACGTCACCACTCCCGTACACCTCCTGGTACCCCCATGTCACACAGAAACCATTCAACTCCTGGTCCTCGAGACCATGCAAACCAACATCATTCTCGGTCTCCCTTGGTTATGCACCCACAATCTGCACATCGATTGGATCAATGCCCGCATTCTGGCTTGGTCAACTAACTGCACACCCTCTCACACCACACTTACCGTTCACGCCACATCTATTGAAAGCCCCAACACAGACACCCCATTGCACATACCCCATGAATACACCGATCTGGCCGAGGTGTTTAGCGTATCTAAGGCCACACGCCTTCCGCCGCACCGACCATGGGATTGTGCTATTGATCTGTTACCTGGCACTGCACCCCCCTGGTCCCGGGTCTATCCATTGTCTGAGGCTGAAACCAAGGAGATGGAGGATTACGTATCCGAGGCGCTTAGGAACGGAACCATTAGCCGGTCCACATCCCCGGCTTCCGCCAGCTTTTTCTTTATAAGTAAGAAGGATGGCAGCCTGAGACCCTGCATCGACTACCGGGGTCTCAATGCGGTCACACTAATGTACCCGCACCCCCTTCCGCTCATCCCCTCGGCGATTGAGCAGCTCCATGGGGCCAGGCTTTTCACTAAGCTTGACCTCCATAGTGCCTACAATCTCGTCCGCATGAGGGCAGGAGACGAGTGGAAGATGGCCTTTAGCACCACCTCTGGCCACTACCACTACAACGTTATGCCGTTCGGACTGGCCAATGCACCGTTGTTCTTCCAGGCCTTCATGAATGACGTGTTCCGTGATCTGCTGAACCGCTACGTTGTGGTGTATCTGGATGATATACTCATATATTCTCCAGATTACCCAACGCACATCCAGCATGTCCGGACAGTCCTCCGGCGCCTGCTCCGATACGGACTGTATGCCAAAGCCGAGAAATGTGAGTTTCACAGAAGTGAGGTCTCATTTCTCGGCTACACCATCGGCCCGCAGGGGGTGGGCATGGACGAGAGAAAGGTGGCAGCTGTAACTGAGTGGCCGGAGCCCACCATGGTCAAGGAGTTGCAGAGGTTTTTAGGCTTTGCCAATTTCTACAGGCTCTTCATCTGGGGATTCAGCCAGGTGGCGGCACCCCTCACGGCCCTCCTCAAATGCCTAGTCGTAACCGACCAGGCCCGAGCCGCATTTAGGCGGCTGAAATGTTTGTTTACACAAGCCCCTGTGCTTGCATTGCCGGATCCCACCAGGCCGTTTGTGCTGGAGGTAGATGCCTCTGAGGTGGGCCTTGGGGGAGTGTTGTCGCAATGGTCTGGGTCCCCGGAGAAGTTACACCCCTGTGCTTTTTATTCCAGGAAGCTGACGGAGGCCGAGCAGAATTCTAATCAGTTGCCGGTCGGAAAATGCCCCTGCCGATACCAAACAGGCCGTGGTCACACATAGCTGTCAACTTCATCACGGACCTGCCGGTGTCAAAAGGGTACACCACTATCCTTGTGGTAGTGGATCGTTTCTCAAAGGGTGTTCATTTTCTCCCTCTTGTTTCTCTCCCCTCTGCCCTGCAGGTGGCCCGAGGAGTTGTTCCAGCACGTGTTCCGGGTGTACGGTTTGCCGGAGGACACCCTCTTCGACCGGGGTCCCCAGTTTGTCTCGCGTGTGTGGAAGGCCTTTATGGAGAAGCTGGGGATCACCATGTCGTTAACATCCGGCTACCATCCCCAATCCAATGGGCAAGCCGAGCGTACCAATCAGGAGATGGGGAGGTTCCTCTGGTCTTACTGCCACGCCCGGCAGCATGACTGGGCCGACTACTTGGCTTGGGCAGAGTACGCCCAGAATTCCATCCGCCACCCCGCTACTGGCCTCACCCCCTTTCAGTGTGTGCTGGGGCGCCAGCCCCCGTTGTGCCCATGGGACACCTCACCCTCCGAGGTCCCTCGGGTGGATGAGTGGTTCCGCATGGCAGAGCAGGTCTGGGAGGGAGCACATGCTAACATCCAGCAGGCGGTCCGCCAGTTTACCCGTCAGGCAGATCGGAGGTGGTGTGAGGTGCCGGTTTACCAGGCTGGCGATTGGGTATGGCTGTGGACCCGGGATCTGCGTCTTGGTCTCCCGTCTCACAAGCTCACTCCCCGTTACATTGGTCCCTACCGTATCCTTCAGGTCATTTCCCCTCTATCTGTGAAGCTCCAGTTGCCCAGTCATATTCGTGTCTCCCCTGTCTTTCATGTGTTTCTCCTCAGGCCGGCTGTCCGGGGCCCATTGGATCGGGGAGACGCAGACCCATTGCTGCCAGGGGAGATCGACATCGAGGGTGCCCCCGCCTACCGTGTCAGGCAGCTGTTGGACTCCTGGCGGCGGAGTGGCCAGCTTCAGTACCTGGTGGACTGAGAGGTGTACGGCCCGAAGGAGCAGAGCTGGGTCCTGGCCCGAGACGTCCTCAGTCGGGACCTGATTGAGGAGTTCCACCGCTCTCGGCCGGACCGCCCGGCGCCGCGACCTCGGAGTTGGCCTCCCCGGCAGCCAAGGCCACAGCCGGGAGCGCAGCGGCCCGGCCGGCCTCGCACTCGCCCTGCGCAGACAGGTGGGAGTCCTCGCTGCCCTTTGGGTGCCGGTCCTGAAGGGGGGGTACTGTCACGTCTGCGCCTCCTCCCCAACGCTCGGACTCGCCAGAGTATTAAACCTGAGGTTTGATGTGTTGCGTTTGGTTGTCTTGGTGACGGGTGTCTGCCCCTTTAAGAAGTTCCCACCACTCACTTCCGGGTTGTCCGCGTCATCGGTGACGGGTTCCCCTTCCTGTTTGTGTGTCACTTCCTCATTGGTGCTAGTTAGCTTAGCCAGGCTATTTAACCAGCCCGATCCGGTTGTTTGTTACGTGTCGTTGTCATTGGTGTGTGCTTCGTTTCCCCTCTGTGTTCCCAGCCTACCGCCACTCTGCCCTTGAGGACTTTGGACTTGGATATCGAGGAAACAGACGGATAGTTGTGAGTTCAGCGCTGCCGTTACTAGCCTGTTAGCCACACGGCTATCAGTTCTCTCTCCTTTCGTGTTGGCCTCGGCTGGGGGAACTGGACTGTGTTTACGGGAACCAGAGGGAGTTATTTTGTTTTCATTTTGTTGTTAAATAAACGTTCAGCAGTTACGTCCGCATCTGCGTCCTCTTTACACACACACACACACACCGGCAACGCGACATATATATATATA
>JAVGVS010002836.1:0-10606 GCA_032718565.1 Distichodus sexfasciatus
TGTGTGTGTGTGTGTGTGCCTGAGAGAGATTCCTAATCACTGGACTCGCATCAAAGGGCCAAACCTGTTCTTACCAGGCCTGCTGGTGGCTCTGGGGAAACTCCACTACGGCGCTATACATTATACATGAGATTAGAGCAGGGCAATGCAGCACGGCCTGGCGTAATGAAGAGAGAGAAATAGAGAGAGATTGATACCATGTGTGTGCATGTGCGAGTCCAGAGAGAGCGAGAGGGAGTGGACGGCATTTGTGCATGGGAGTGTGAGACCACGACATGAAAAAAGGAGAGAGAGAAGAGGAGGAGAGGAAGAAAGAGAGAGACGACACGTATGTCCATGCCACCGTGAGTCAATGACATTACGAGAGGAGAGAGAAAGACGACGAAAAAAAAGAAAAAGCCTGACATGAGATAAAAGAGGGAGAGAAGAGGAGGAGAGAAAGGGTGTGAGAGAGGGAGGGAGTCGTGTGCATGTGCATGAGAGTGTGAGTCCAGGACATGAAAAATGGAGAGAGGAAGAAAGAGAGACTATGTGCACAGTATGTGCATGCAACCAGGAGTCAATGACATTACGAGAGGAGAGAGAGAGAGAGAGAGAGTCCATGACAAGAAATAAAGGAGATAAAAAACGAGAGAGACAGTGGCAGAGAGAGGAGGAGAGCGAGAGACAGACTGCGGATATGTGCATGCGCTTGTATGTCCAGGCGTGAAAAAAGGAGAGAGAAAAAGAGGGAGAATGTGTATAAGGGTTTAAAAAAGGCTGAAGAGGAACTGAGGTTGAGAAGGACAGTGTGCATGCTGAGAGAGAAAGAGTGAAGAAGGGAGTTAAAACGAGTGTGTGAGAGTAAGAGGGAGAGTGCATTTTAAAAGTGGTGCTGCCACGGCTCTTACAGTGCAGTACAGTCTCACTCACATTACTAGGGGTGTTGAAATTAATCACGTAATCAATGCATCGCGATGCAGATGTGGACGATTCTGCACCGACGCAGTGGCAGACCGTAATCGATGATATATCGGGATTTTCAACCGGCGGTCCGCTGCCCCCTGGTGGTCCATGACGTGCAATTCGGTTTCACTACTCAAATCGCTTTTGAAAAAATTATTCATTTATTTTTCAAAACATATGAATAATTTATGAATAATGAATTTAATTTAAATATCTAAAAAGTGATAGCCGCACACTGCTGTTTAGTGAGTGGTGGTGCCTGGGATAGAACCAGTTGAAAGCTCCTGGATTATATCATAATGAGGTTGGTTGGTGATTTTATGGCTGAGGCATAAAAAGCTAGTTAAAAAGAACATCCCGGTAGCAACTATGGCTGCACGATCTGCGATCCAGCCCTAATCTGCGTGCAATGTGAAGTAATATAGAAAAATTGATGGGATGCATCGAGACATCAAATCGAATCGAATTGTTGACCTAATAATCAGAATCGGAATCGAATCGATTCGAATCGTCACACCTCTATTAATTACCAGCTCATTACAGGCTCGTGCAGGTAATGCAGGTAAACATGGTCAACTGCTCACCAAATCACACTCATGCTCATATGTGCACACATCAACTCACACACACACACACACGCACACACACACACACACGCACTCAAGGCAAAGCTGCTGTGAAGTTCAACAGTATGTGTGAAATTACTGAATATGTATGCGGAGGAGAAACCTTTAAGAGCCATAGATACCAAACAGTGGCTTGGAGCACTTAGGCATGTTTGTAGACATGTAAATGTGTGTGTGTGTTTGTGTGAGCAGTAGGGTACAAAAATGGCTCCTAATCATTTGCCCAGCCATTTCTCCAAATCTTTTACGACATGCATTTCGTACTCTAACTGAAAAGCACTGAAAACTGGAGGATCAGACTTACTGCTTGAATCAGACAGACAACAGGCTTGGGGACGGCTATGGCTGCTGCTGAGAGTGGTGTGTGTGTGTTTGTGTGTGTGTGTGTGTGGTATAGTGTCACAGGGCACCCTCAGGCCCCCGGCCATCCGTGACATTAGGAGACTCACCGAAATCTGCCTCCCTGATTCCTGAACACACACGTGAGCACACACTCGGTCTCGCGCTGCATCTCTGGGTTCACCTCTAGTGCGCATTGCTGGAGCGACCGCTGCTTCTCTGGAACGTTCTTATTGATCAGAGTTGCACCGCACACGTCTCTGTGTTCATGTTTAGGATCTCAAGCTATCAGTCTGTTAATGAACAAATACACATATATAGGGCTGGGCGATATGGCATAAAAAATAATATCGCGATATTTTTGAACTATATCACGATACACAATATATATCTCGATACCTTGAAATTTCCTCTAAATCACTGTATAAATGATCAATTCGGCCCTATACTGCATAAAATGACACCAATATAATGAATTTAGCCAAAGTTTAACATAATTAATGCTTTTATTTTAAACCAAAGTATAATATAGCAAACTTTATACTTTATATTGGGGACAAACAAGTGGGCAAGGGGAGCCATTGATTGCGTGCTTATTAAATGTGTAAGACCTAACTATTAAATTATAATTATAAGGTCGATAAACTATCACTTGCGTTTAACCTACCTGTCGCTGTTCCTCTTCCTCCATCATCTTTGGTTTTTCTATAAACTTTCTGTAGCGTGCAGTCAATCACAAGACCTGGAGCCATTGGCCAATAGGATTCACAGGCAGAAACTGCCAAAAGCCCCGCCCCCAAACTGCCAAAACCCGCCCCTTTCAAACTGCGTGCGTAGAAATCTCACTCGAGCAGAAAAGCCGCTCATCGGTAATCTACTTTGTGCGCGAGGACATTTAACACATCGAGAGGAAAAAGGACATTCGAGAGAGGAAAAATACAGTTTGCGCGCAATATTATCACCACCACGCACTCGATTCTTAATTTTGTGCTCTAGGGTTTCACATTTGCGCTCGCGACTTTGAAATTTACGCTCGCGAAATTTTTGCAGCAAACCATTTTGCGTGCTCAAATTTTGGCATTGATGTGACGCCATACGCAGGGGATCGAGCAGCGAAGCGAAACACGAAAGCGATACAAAATGCGCATGCGCTTGGTGTTTTCTGGATGGGAGCGAGCTGTCTGCTTTGACGGGGCAGAAAAGCAAAACTCGAAAGCGAAGTACGTGCTGTCTGTTAAACAACAACGTTAGGATTTATACTCGACGGTCACGATATAGTCATTTACTACATCGCACGTGGAACAAGCTGAGATACATCGAGTACATTCGAGATATCGCCCACCCCTACACATATACAGCATTCTCCAATTTTCGTGCACCACAACCAAATGTGACCTCTGCATTTAACCCATCCGTGAAAGAGCACTGGGCAGCTAACAAGCGCTGGGGAGCAGTGCATGGGGACGGTACCTTGCTCATAAGTACCTCAATGGTAATTTTCCCGGCCCTGGATTCGAACCGGCAACCTTCTGATCACGGCGTGAACACCCTACCGTTACGCCACCAACTGCCCAACTGCCCTTGTTAAAATGAACAAGGTAGTCAATGTTATTCTCAATCATTCATTCATTCACTACCCGAACTGCTTAAACCCTATCAGCGTCGCAGGGACCGGAGCCTATCTCGGGACCTGCAGGTGCGAGGCGGGGACCGACCCTGGGCAGGCCCCAACACACCGCAGGGCACACTCACACAAACACACTCTCATTCACACCTTAACGAGCCAATTTAGTGTCAACAATTAGCATAGAGTGCGTGGTTTTGGACTGTGGGAGGAAACCGGAGCACACAGAGGAAACCCAGGCCAACACAGGGAGGGCAGCAAACTCCACATTTGCGAGGCGGCAGCGCTAACCTCTGCGCCACCGCCTCCGCCCACAATGTTATTCTCTTCACCTGTAAATGGTCATAATGTTATGGCTGATCGCCGTAGGTATGAGTGAGAATGCGTGTATGCGTGTGTGTGTGTGTGTTGTCATTATCGCACAGGAAACCAAATCATCTCCTCTGTGTTAGTTGCTAACGTACGCTATGCATGATTATGGGGAAACGCACCCCTGACCAATTACTCTTCTAATACATTCCGAAGGACAACGCTGATGTAAACGCAGACACACAAACACAGGATCGGTTGCTGAACATTATTCATTTATTTCATAATTGAGTCATTTATTTAGTCAAGCATAATGCGGCCCGTATTTGGCGTACTATTTTTGCCTTGATGCCTTCAGCGGGGTGAAAAAAACGCAGAATGAGGAATGACATATATACTGCATGTGCAAAAACACGCCTCGCGCGCACACACACACACACATCCTTAAAACCCCCCGAGCAAAATAATATTGTGCAGTGTTAGAGGCTTAACATTCACACCCGCACCTTCTCTCTGTAGTACCAACGACAGGAAAGAAAGCCATTAAATCCCTCTATTCACTGACCGTGTGTGGTCGCACAGTAGCCAATAGTCAAGGACACACCCACACACTGCCACACACACACCTTGTGGTGTGTAAGGGGCTCTGACATGCTGTTCCCTTCTAAAAGACAGGCGTAGCTCACTGTTTAGGCTGCTCTGCACCTCAGAGATAGAAGTTCAGTGTGAATCCATTAAAGCAGAGGATACCTGACCTACTTTAGACTACACACTCTATGGCACGGAAGAGTAAACAGCTCTCCCTCTTTCCTTCCCTCGCTCTCCCTCTTTCTCTCTCTCTATCTCTCCCTCTCTCTCTTAGTGTGTGAGGAAACTCCCCACACAGGAATTAGCTCCTGACGTCTCATTTTAGGCTGCCTCGGCATTGTGCGCTCTCCGGCCCGCCGACACCCATCCTCGCTTCCTCCGTCTCTCCCTCTCTCTTTCATCCCCCCTCTCCCCGAGTCGAGGTGACAGTGCCCGTGGGTGCCACTCTGACTTCAAAGCCCCCTTTGCCACCCACTCCTTCGACTTGCTCTGCCACGAACGCTACACCAACCCCCCCACCCCACCCCCACTCTCGGCTCCGGCTTTTTCCCCAGCTCCGTAAACAGGCTGGCGCCCGAACGCCGTCCCTAAATAGTCCTCCGAAAATGTAGCTGAACATCCTGCCTGCCTGTCTCCCATTTTTTCCTCTCTCTCTCTCACTCTCTTAGGTGCCCCTCCTGTAACCCGTCTCCCCCGAGAGGCTATTAGCGGCGGCAGACTTCGGATAAAAAAGCAGAATAGCTCCCACCTTGGCATACAGACATCTGCTGAAACCTTAAATAGGGCGCTATATGCCAAATGGCCAGTCATTCCCGTTTCAGCACCCGAGAGCGCTTACAAGAGCGGACGAGGAAAAACGTCCAAAAAGGGGAACAGATGCATCTCTACCCTGGGAGCTCGGCGGTTCGGAGAGAGACGTCAGCGGGAACGTATGGACGGATTAACCGCGAGCGCTCGTGCCCCGCCACTTCCGACGAAGCTCCGCTGTGCTGTTAAATTGCTCAACGCCCATGTCTGGTGTGCACACGGTCTGCCACCGAGACGCCAATTTGCTTCAGAATCCTCATTACCACATAATGATGGAGCCTGGTTTAGTCTGAAAAGCTTTCTTCCATGTTTGAAGTCAGCTTGCATTTGGGTCTTCACGGAGTGACAAAAAAGAGCATAAAAAAGCTATTTTTAGGCATTAACTCTTCATTATATTTTAAAGATTCTAGGCATATAAGGCAAAATAAAGGTTTCTTTAAGACGTTTAGCCTCTAAAATTAAGTTGAATAGATTTCATATTAATATATATAATTGATTTTTCTAAATTATTACCTGGCTGATACAACTGATTACATCAAAAAAGCTGACAGTCAGCAGGATCCAGACAGCAGGAGGCTGCAGCTGAAATCCATTCGCAACTGTCTGTTAAAGTTCATGCTGTAATAGTGCTTTTACCGAAAGCAACAAATGCTTCCCTGAAATCTCCAGCCACCATATAGGATTTGACCAAAACAACACTTAAAAGCCTGACGAGAGGAAACTTGGAGGAAAAAGAGATGTATTTTTTGATATATGATTATTTGTGTGGGCACAGCAACGCCCGCTATGTCTTTAAAGCTCTGCAGCAGCAGCATGCAGGTCCACCTTCCTTCAAATAATCTGACCTTTTCTTGCGGCTTAGACACTGATGAGGCACAAATGTGTGTGTGTGTGTGTGTGTAAGTGTGTGTACGTGTGTGTAGCCCAAAAAGCTAACAAGCTACTAGCCGAGCCTCCTCCCAGCTGCTTCTCTGGGTGATTTGCCTTTAGGATGTTTAATTTCGGAATATTTAATTGAATTAAACTAAATCCGACATTCTTTTGACACAAACAGAAGGACCGATAACATGCTATGAAATTGACTAAATGAGTTAATATTTGTCATTGTGAACACACCACAGCACACAGTGCACCACGACGAAATGTGACCTCAGCAATTCACCCGTCCATGTAGGAGCAGCGGGCAGCTTTTTGGAAGTGCTTGGGGGCGGTACCTTACTCCTGAGTACCTCAGTGGTACCTTTACTGGTCTGGGACTTGAAAATCTATTGTTTAAAAGTAGCTTTTCTAAAATTGAGGGATCATTGAAAACTGGGGTGTTTTTAGTTCATTTTAGTCACTGAAACTGAGTGATTATTTGTCGTTGTGAACACACCACAGCACAGCACACAGTGCATCACAATGAAATGTGACCTCTGCACTGCTCCCCTGGTGCTGCTAAAAATGCCCACTGCTCCTTCACGGATGGGTCAAATGCAGAGGTCACATTTCTGTGTGGTGCACTGTGTGCTGCGCTGTGTTCACAATGACACATAATCACTCACTTGGTAACACTGGATGTATGTTAGCATGAGAAATTTTCCAACATCAGAATATTCTTATCACCAATTTGTGTGGGTCTCCAGTGATGATCGTGTCACACATTTAGATGGGATACACTGAACATCATGTAAGAGGGGAGTAATGATTATGATCGGTTCAAGTCCTGGACCGGTAAAGGTACCACTGAGGTACTCATGGGCAAGGTAGTGTCCCCAAGCACTGCTCCACGGGTTTTGCCAAAAAATCAACCCACTGCTCCGTCATGGATGGATCAAATGCAGAGGTCTCATCAGGTTGTGGTGCACTGTGTGCTGACAAACGGCACAGTTTAACGTTGTCTAAACATTCTGTACATTTGCATTGGTCTATTGTTCATGCTAATCCATATTTTAAATATCGCATATATGTCTTGCCTTCCAGCAATTTCAGAGTCTTCCTCAGACCTCCAGAAACGTCTCTGAGATCAGCAGCAGGGAAGTTTTCTATTAGCACATCTCCTCGCCTCACCTCCCTCCACCTCTCTGTACTTATTCATCCACTTAACTGATTAAGCCCTGTGCCATTCCACAATCCCATACTATCAGCAGCACATCTAATTAAAGTCAAAATGCAGTTTAATTACAGCGGTGCTTAAATCACACACCCCATTACTCTGAATCTCAGCCAGTCACACACACACACACACACACAGGAATGCAAAGTATATATGCACGCCTGTTATAACACATGCCCTGGCATGAGTAACACATTCCAACAATCAGAGGCTTGCAAACTCAACATGCCCAAAATACTAGAGGTGTACATCAATGTCAATGTCAACGGCACTGTCATGCCATCATCGTAAAGTCTGATATTATGCGATTCGATTCAACTCAGTAGCCACCGATCGATATGAGACAATATCATGATATAACCAGTGTTGGGGAGTAACGGAATACATGTACCGGCTTTACGTATTTAGAATACAAAACATGAGTAACTGTATTCCGTTACAGTTACCGTTTAAATAGGCGATAATTAGAATACAGTTACTTTGTTGAAATAAATGGATTACACGGCGGTCTTTTCCTGTTTCATATGTGAGGCTATCCCCTCTCTATCCCCTCTCTAATTTTGGTAATTCCGCGCATTGCCGGAAACCCAAACAAACACGCAATAAGAGGCTCTAACGTAAGCGTCCTGTTAATGTTGGTGGCGTCAGTTACACAATGGACCCGGAGCCAGCACAACAGAGCCAGCAGTGCCCGGGCAGGAATGCATTTCTTACTCGGAAATTTCGTGTTTGCTCCTCTACGGTAAATATATTGTCTATTCAGGGAGATTTGGGCTTAACAGCCAAGTGGTAGAGAAAAACAAACAAGAATTTGCAGGACGTGATTTCTACATTCATGTAGTTGTAAAAAGCATGACGATGTATTAAGTAATCCAAAGTATTCAGAATACGTTACTCACATTGAGTAATTTAACGGAATACGTTACAAACTACATTTTGGGGCATGTATTCTGTAATCTGTAGTGGAATACATTTCAAAAGTAACCTTCCCAACACTGGATATAACACAGTCATTCGGATTCATATAAAATCACAAAAAGCAACTGAAATGTAATTTGATAAGGGGCACGATTCGATTCATGATTCATAAGCGATTCATAATTCATTACATAGATGAATTTCTTTCCAGATTGCTGTTTTGAGTTTTCCCATTTGTCTGTGGCAGATCAACAAACAAAATCACACTGAATGAACTGTAGTTTACTAAACGTAATGCGTATGTGTCATGCTCACGCGAAAGAGATCTATCTGTACCCAGCTTGAGTCTTAAATTAAAATTGTACTCCATGCCGTCTGCACATATGTAACTTTATGTACCTTATTGTATATAAGATATAGTTTTATTTTTTGGTCTTATTTCCCTGACCTCCTTATTTAAGTTTGTATTTGTATCTCTATTTTGTTATTTTTTAAACTGCCTAATTGCACAGTTAAAAGAGTGGATCAGGATACATTTCACTGCATGTTGTAGTTGTATAATTTGCACGTGACAAATAAAGAATCTTGAATCTATCTGGGCAGATTTCAGCGCTGTGCCATCTATAGGATTGGTGGAGCTGAATTTGTGTCGGAGAAAAGTAAACTAGCGCCATTACCATTCCCTCCAGGATTCCGCAGGTCTTCTTTAAGACTGTTGCGGCCTAAAATGCTTGACTTCGTTCCAGCTTTGCTAAAAAAATTGTGATGGAATTTGCAGTGTTTTAGCCAATTTGTTGCAGTTAAGTTGCGGGAGCAAGTCAAAGAGGCAGAATATTTTCCCCTTTATAACTATTCTTTAATAATTAATTTTAATTAATTAATTAGAATAATGTATCAAAACAATGATTATTTTTGTTAACCATTAAGGTTTTTTTTGAAGGTAAACGTGAGGTGCTTGTATCGCACGTTTCCTGTGTCTTCTGAACGTAACAAGGAAGTGAGTTCGCTGACCAGTTCGCTGGTCAAAAATTTTGGAAAAGTCGCAGTAATTGGTCAAAATTGCAGGATCGGGATGAATTTGCGTTATTAGTTGCTATCGCAACGTCTACATTATGCATGCATCGAGAAAGAATCGATCCGATTGGATTTTTTGGACACCCCTATAATTTGACATATTTACTCCTGAGCCCAACCAGACATTCAGATGAAAATGATGATCATGGAATTGATGTATCGATATTGACTGATGTATTGTTACATCCCTAGCAAGGATCAAAGGCCCATTTGTGCCAGATGAATGTGTCTTTTCTCTCTGTTCAAGGTAAACAGACGTTACAATATGTTTGATGTCTGACCGATGTTTTCCTTTTAGATCGATGCTATGACTTGATGTCGAAATATCGTCACACCCCTACAAAATACCCAACACCTAGACAAACAATACACACCTACACCCCACACACACGTGATGACCTTCAGTTCTCCGTGTTCCTGACGTCATGTCTTTCGAATACGGACGCTCTTATTTGCTTACCAAGCTGCTGGAACTGATTGTGCATAAATGGCGGCGAGACGGCGGCGCGGCGTTTTATTAGATGCCAGCTGTGCCAATCAGCGTCAGGCCTGCAGCGCGACATTCATATCCTGCCCCGATCAGCCCGACAAACGCGCGCGAGAGCAACCGCACACATTTGGCAAAAAGAAACGGATGCCCGCTAACTGATCGAGTGTCATTTACCCACTGAGAGCACCAATCAGCCTCGCTGGCGAACTGGCAAGCTGCCCAAAGAGTGGAATCTCTCCCTCTCCCTCTCCCTCTCTCTCCCTCTCTCTCTGTCTCTCACGGCCTCCCTCAGTGGCGCAGGAGATAGTTATCACTCCACCTATAGCGAGCTGCATGTGATTAAGACACAAGCTTTGAATAAAGTATAAGCCCCAACGGAGAGAGAGAACTAGATGTTTCAGAGCCTTGATATCGACACTATGTAACTCAAGAGAGAGGGGGACAGAGAAGGAGAGAGAGGGACGTATAGAGGGAGAGTGACAGAGAAAAAGAGAGATTTAAGAGAGAGAGATGTTTCAGACCTTGATATTGGCACTCTGTAACTCATGGGGATGAGGAGTCAAAGAGGTAGAGAGAGAGAGAGAGAGAGAGAGAAACATGGGGAAAGATATAAAGAGAGGGAGAGAAGGAAAGAGGTAGAGAGAGAGAGAGAGGGAGAAGAGAAAGAGAGAGGAAGAGAAAAAGATGGGGAGAGAGAGAGAGAGAGAGAGAGAGAGCGAGCGAGAGAGAGAGAGAGAGAGAGCGAGCGAGCGAGAGAGAGAGAGAGCGAGCGAGAGAGAGAGAGAGAGAGA
>JAVGVS010002837.1:0-10604 GCA_032718565.1 Distichodus sexfasciatus
AATATATATATATTTAAAGGCCATCATTCTCGAGGTTGACCACAAGGGGTTTGTAGTTTATAGTGATGTTGGTGCTACATAAAAAAAAAAAACATGATTCTTTAATTTAATATTTCATTTTGTTTATCGATATCGGGGTTCGGATGAAAGTAAGAACAGTCAGATTAGAGATAAAGGCGGTAAAAGAAGGCGAAAGTTGCCGATCCTCACAATTAGGTGTTGATTTATTCATGCTGTTTTCTGGTTCAGCTTTTGTTGATAACCAGAAGTCCACCTGAATACAGAAAAACCCAGCACTGGAAGTGTAGTTGCGGGCAACATTCGACTGACTGCTGTAAAAAGAAAAATCACTGTTATAAAATAAAAAGTTGGATTTGAATTCTCTCCTTTTCCTGTCGTTCTCATTCCAAAATTTCTTTACTCATCTTTTTTCCTCCCTCTTCTTCTTTCTCTACTTGTCTCTCTCCTTCTTATGTTTCTCCCTCCTCCCTGTCTCTCACTCTTTTTTCCTCCCTCCTGTTCTTTCTCTGCATTACATGTCTCTCTTTCTCTTTCTCTTCTCAATGCCAGTCTCTCTCTCCTTCTGAAATTTCTCTCTCCTCACCCTAGCTATCAGTTTTTCCATCCATCCATCCATCCACCCATCTGTCTGTTCATTTCCGCTTCTCTCCTCTTCTTTCACTAGCCTCCTTTTCTCTCTTTCTATCCATTGCACTCTCCCTATCCTCTCTCCCCATCTCTGTCTCTAATTCTGTTACTCTTCATTTCTTTTTCTTTATCATTTCTCTTCCTTCCTTCCCATCTCTGTCTTCCTCTCTTCCATTTTCTGTTCCTTAATACCCCTTTCCATCTCTCTTTCTTCGTAATTATGTTCCTTCCTCTGAATCTCTCTCTTTCTCCCATCTCCGAGTCACTCCTTCCCCATCTCTTTCTCTCTCATTTTCTTCAGTCCCTTCTCCCTCCATTTGCACATCTCCCTTAATCTGTCTGTTGTCAGTCTGTCTTCCTTTAACGTAATCACTCTTCTTCATCCCCCCTTTTTTTGCTCTCTCCCCCTCACTTCACTTTTCATTTGCACTCCTGTCTGTCCCGCTCTTTCTCACCCTCCCTCGGTCTCACCCTTCATCCCTCTTTCTCCCCTCGTCTCGCCTTCCCCCACAGTCTTCTTCATCCTTTTCTCTCTCTCGCTCTCATTCTCTTTGTTCTGCATTCTTCCCATCTACGAGTCCGTCTCTCTTAATACCCTCAATTCTGTTTTGCGCTCTCTCTCTCTCTCTCTCTCTCTCTCTCTCTCTCTCTATCTCTCCCCATTTCTTTCACTTTTCATTTGTGTTTTCCATGTGCCAACGCATTGAGATTTTAAACACAGTTTTCACTGTCAGGAAAAAAGGGAAAGAGAAAAGGAGAACAACAATAAGAATGAAAAGAAAGCGTCGCAATAATAACAGCAATGACAACAGTAATGAAACGATTAAAAATGATGGCAATAATGACCTCAAAAACAGGGATAATATAACTGCTGTCAGAGCTGCGGAACACTGGTGAGAAGGAGATATATATAGTCATAATTAACATATGACTGATGCACAGCAAAGTGGAGCTTCTCTCTCTCTCTCTCTTTCTCTCTCTCTTTCTCTCTCTCTCTCTCTCGAACTGAACTTCCTTTACTCTTTCTTCTTCTCTTGCTCCTTTTCTCCCCCTCTCCATTTATCCCTTCCTCCTCTCTCTCTTTTTCACCTACTATTTCATTCTCTCCATCACTCACCCCCCTCACTCACTCACTTTCCCTATATACACCATATACCCTTCCTTTTTTCTCTCTCTCTCTCCTAACTTTCTCTTTCCCTTCCTATGACCCTCCCTCCATCCGTAACTGAAGTTCCTTCACTCTTTCTTCTTTTCCTCCCTTTTTCCCCACTTCCCCCCTGTCTCTCCATTCATCCCTTCCTCCTCTCTCTTTCTCTATTTCACTCACTCACTCTCTCCATCACTCACTCACTCACTCACTCACTCTCTTTCCCAATATATACTGTATATCCCCCGCTCTTTTCTTTCTCTCTCGCTCTCCCTTTCTCTCTCTCCCCCTCTTCCTTCCTTGCTTTCTCCTTCCTTCACTTCCTCTCTCCCTGTCCCTCCCCCTTCATCCTTCCTCTCTATATCTCCACTGCTTTCTCTTTCCCTCTTTCTTCCTCTCTCCTTTCTCATCCTCTTCCTTATCAGTTTCTATCACTGTGTCTTTTCTCATCCTCCCTTCCTCTCATCCTGTCCCACCTCCATCATTCTTCCCTCTCTCTATTCATCCTTTCCTCCCCTTCCCTCTTTCTTTATTTCTCGCTGTCTCTTCTACTTCCCTCACTCCCTCAGTCTCTTCCTTCATCCCTCTTTCTCCCCTCGTCTCGTCTCCTCCCACAGTCTTCTTCATCCTTTTCTCTCTCTCACAGTCCAGCCCTCTCTCCCTCTCTCTCTCTCTCTCTCTCTCTCTCTACTATCAGCTCTCTCAGTTTCTTTCTCTCCTCCTCTGATCTGAGAACAGTCCCTATGCTGGCAGCGCTGCCAATTGATCTGATCCGATCTGATCTCTCGTTCCTGAGCGCGGTAAGAGGAGTGCGATCCTCCAATCGATGTGTTGGGTAGTTGAGAGTCTCCATCTCACACGTTATTATTTATTTTTATTGTTTCGTTTGCACTGCTGCCTTCTCTGACACTCTTTCCGCCGCGTCCCGGCGAGACGCTTTTCAAAAATAGCCCGGCTTTCCGTTTGTTTGTGCATCGCCTCGGCGTAGCGGAGCCGTCTTTCCTTCCTCATTAGTGCCATCTCGGCCTCTGCGTCGCCGTCTCAAATGTTTACGATACATGTTAAAAATATATATAATAATAAAGTGCGTTCTGATTTAAGCTGCTGTAACAGTGTCGATCCTGATTTGATGAGTTGAGAAATGTTGTTGTTACTTCCAGTCTGCTTCATTGTTTTCTTCCAGTTTTTTGCAATACAGTCTCTCTCTCTCTCTCTCTCTTTTCTTTTGAAATCCTGTATCATATTTCTTCATCCACTTTAATGCCTTTCTGGCTCTTCCTTCATTGTCTTTCTTTCTTTCTTTCTTCATTCCTTTCTTTCTTTAGCTATTTTTCTGTGTAAATTCTCTCTCTTCAATTTCTGCTTTATCTTTTTCTGAGTCTTCCTCCCTTTTTTCTCCCTTTTATATTTTCCCTCTTTTTAGTTTGTTAGTTTTTTCCATATTAAAACTGTATGCAACTGTAGCCCAACATGCTCAGCCTACATCTAACATCTCTCTCTCTCTCTCTCTCTCTCCCTCGCCAGAAAGATGGCTACATTCCGTTTCGGCCAGCATGTCATAAAGGCCACCGCCGTGTTTCTCCAGACAGACTTGTCCTTCGCTCTGGTCAATCGGAAGCCTGTGGTTCCGGGTCGTATCCTTTTTTTCCCCCTTAAGTTGTTCTTTCCCTTGGGGCTGGAAACCAGCTGCGAGAGGCTGAATCTGTCATCTCAAAGCAAAGGTAGGAAAAGGAGCTTTACTTCTCTCTCTCTCTCTTCATTTCTCTCCATCATCGCAGCATCTTGAAACACATAAACCTAAGCTGCCTGGCAACTGTTTACATTTATTTTTACTCCCTCATGAGTTTGGCCCGACCTTCCGGATGGTGGGGGCACATAAGCAGATGTTTACAGCGTCATCCTGCCAAAGAGATTTAAAAAAGTTCTCGATGAGAGAAATGGTCCGTCTGATTGGTGAAAAGTTTGACCTTCGATGAACCTAAAACCTGCAAGTACTAATGGCATCCATCCAAGAGGAAGGCTTGTGAATCACAGTCTGTACCTTGGTCTTTTTCAAAACATTTTGTTCTATTAATCTTATAGCGCGACATGCCGACGCGTAAGCCGGCATACATTTGCATAATTTTAAGCGCTGATCCGTTTGAATAATGCCCTCGCCTTCCCTCCCTTTTTTTCCGGGACGGTAATAAGCGGGCGAGAATCTTCGAGGGCCGCTACGGTTTATGTAAGCCTGCCGCGTTTAGATCGAGTGCCTATGGAAATAGATTTTTCCGCAGCGCCACGTCCGTTGCCATTGCGTTGCCATTTGCGCGCTCCTAAAGGCTTGAGAGCGAGCGCGTTAAAGCATACATTAGCATGCGTTAATCAGAAGTGTAGGATTGAGCGTTGGAATGTTGGCACGGACGCTTTTTTGGAGAAAGCTGCTTCAGCTGGGGAGTATCAGCGGAGTGAGAGGTTGCTCGTTGGACGTACTGTATATTTTATGGTATATATGAAAGTTGGAAAGAAAATTGGAAAACTTCTAATGACTTTGTATGCCAGTGTTCACCTTATTTCACTCACTTTTCTACTTAATTAAGAAACTGACCTTAGAAATACACTGCTTGGTACCACTAGGGTTGTAACATTACATTGATTTAATGATCAACAAGCCCATAGCATCAATCCAAAATGACAAGATTGATCAGACATCATTCACATTGTAACTCTTTATATTGAACGTTTAGTTCCTTTTTGTGTTTTGATACGGTTTGAAAGAATAGAAGTGAATGAACATAGGTGAACCAGTCGCTTGTCGCAACAGAGGTTTCCTAGAAAAAGGACCGTTTATGTTGCATGGGATAAAATTTTGGATTTTCTGTTTTTAGTGTTTTGAAACAGCAGAAGGTCTATACTGTACTGTTGTGAGTAAATTTCACTGAAAAACATACCCTTTCCATCCTAAAAACGTGACTTTCTTGAGGTGAGGAATTCAATTCCAGCAGAATGTTCAAAGTTTCTGTTTTGACCGCTCTACTTCAATATTTACGGTAAATCCACTGGTTGACTAGCGTGAAGATATTTCTCCGGAATCCATCTTCGTCTCCCGAGTTCAGTTAACCTAATGCAGGTAGGCTATCCGTGTGGCTGTGAATGCAGCGTAGGCTACCGTAAATACAAACGTAGCTGCGACCGCACCAAGCGTCTGTGAGTGCTACGGCGATGGTCAACTTCAAAGGCAGATTTCTCCGTTTCTCACTTGGCATGACAGGAGAAACCCGACTCCTTTGAATGTTGATATCTCAGTCATATGTCGATTCATTCGATATAGGTATCGTTTTGAAGGTTGATTTATGCCCTTTCATGAAAACATAAAACTTAATTTAGAAAATTTGAGAGAAGCGACTGGTTTTGCCGTGGAGGGTCACATATGATATTGTCTCATTTTGATCACTGGCGATGTGAAAACGTATGAAACTTTGTGAAATTGGCAGACTTCAAATTGTTGTCCTTTGAATTTAATAAATATTGTACCGTGATGAGTTGTTTTACAAGAGATTACGTGTTTTACATCTCTACACGGTTCTAACCTCTAGGGTTCTAACAGTACATCGATCTATGTTGATACGTCAATTCAGTCATCAATGAGTCCATGGCATTGATCCAAAATGAATACATTGATCAGACATCATACATATTGTAATCATACATATCAGTTTATATTGAACAGGACGTCGTAAAAGAAAAAACATTCATGTTTTAATTCGAGCTGGGCGACTCATGACTCACCCGGGGGAATCATCCGGATCCATTAAATAACTCATGAGTCACCAATCTGAGGTCTCCATTAACCCATCCATCGAGTCCTAAATACAGGAAAAAATGTCACGGATGAAAGTGTTTAAATTAAGTCAGGTGTTGTCTTTCTTGCTCTCTCTTTCTTCATTTACCTTCTAGTCATAGTCGCATAGGTACTTTCTCTCTTCCACATGCTCACTTCCCTCCTTCCCCACCCCTCCTTTATTTTTGGGTATTCAATTTAATAAATGTTATGTAGCTGTGGAGCAGAGTTTGACCTCATCTAACCCCTACCTCCACCTCGGTGTCAGAGTGACAAGTTTTGGAGAGTGTTTATTAAGAATATTTAATTTTGTAGAGAGAATTAGAGTTTTTTGGTTTTTTATAAAAAGCATATTTTATATTAATGTCTTTATATTATTGATAATGTCACATGGTGTAACGCTGTCCTTTTTTTGTTCTCGTTTTTGTTCTATTATATGTACAAATAGTGTTTTTAAAACGGGAACAATGACAATTAGAATTCAGCCTCAGTCCTGAATGACTTCGATTATTTTTTATTCTTCTCCTCGCACTAATAAAATCGCCTTGTGTTCTGCTCTTGGTCTGAGGGTTAATTTTCCGCTAATTCCATTGGGACTCGACTGTGTTCGCCCAGCAGCTGTCGGCGCCGCGTCTCTCAATTTTAGTTTTTCATTTGAAGATGCTCGGCGCTCCTCCAAGGTGATCTATCCATAATTCAGTTTGTTGACAGTCTGGAATTTGCGATGCCTTTTGTCTCCAGCCGCAGGTTCGCTAGTCGCTTTTATGCTAATCCAGCTTCGTTGTTTACCTTAATATAGAGGTGGAAAACTCTCAACTCTGTGGCTTTGTCTGACAGCTGGAGTCATTTCACGTTTCAGATGGTTTCCTGTTGGTTTGTTAGTTTTCGCATGATCAACTCAAACGGTTTAGCGTTAAATCGATTAGCATAAGGTGTCACATTAGCCGTGTGAGGTTAAAAAGAATGCTAAAGTGTTTCTTTGTTGAAGTTGTGAGGAAATGCTGGTGTTCCGAGAGTTCATGTTTTATATCTTTGCATTATTTTTGTTAGTTTTATGGTAATCTGGCTTTGGATTTGATCTACAGTATACTCTGAGGGGAGAAGGCTCATGAATGTGTAGCATTTTCATTCAACTAGAATCATTTAATGTTTTATGTGACGTTGAGTCAAAACCTTTATGTCTCTTCAAACCTTAAAGTGTTTGTGAAAAACCTGAGTTTCATGTAATTACAAAGTTTTCAAGCAAACTTGTTTTTTTCTGAAGCGTAGCTTTGTCGCTGAGTCACTGCCAGCATGATGAGAGAATTTTCCTGTTCTGAATGTTCATACAGTATTTCATATTTTTGTAAACTTTTTAATTTTATGGAACATTCTTTCATGGCCGCTTTTGAGATTTTATTTTCTCTTCTGAAGATCATTTCATTTCATCGGTTTCATTTTTGGCAGTTATTTTCCTGAAATGTTATTATTTGCATGCATTTAGCATAACAGTGCTATGCTAGCTAGTCACATGAGCCAAAATGGTGGACGGAGTATATTCTCAGTGCAAATTATTTTACCTCTTTACCTGCTTATATTATGTTTCTCACAGTTCAGTAACCAAACATTTTAGCATTTATCAAATTGCACAAGGTTTCATGTTAGCCAATTAAGTTTTTTTGTTGCAGACGGTAAAAAAGTTTGTTCAAAGACTCATGTTTCATGTTTTTACACACTTTACCATTTCAACTTTTTTTTTAAACGTCTATTGTTTTGCTGCTGTCCTAAGCTTGTTTTATGCTAATCTGTCTTAGCATCTAAAAACAGCCAAAAAGGCTCTGAGGGAGAGAAACTTTTTCACGTTGTCTGTCAGCTCAAACCAATCACATTCTATATGAAGATGACTCAAGCTTTTTTGAACCTTCAAACATAAAAGCTTTGGGTTTTATAGTGCTACATTAACCGTATGATCTAAAACAGTGGTTGGAGCATTTATTTTATCTCGGTATCCTCAAAAATCCACCCCTGGAATCACAGAATTTACACTTTTCTGAAGGTCCACATTTCATATTTTTCAAACTTTGCCATTTTGATGGTTTTCCATAAACGTTAGCATGCATTTTTAAGTTTTGCTGAGTCACTGTCGAATCTGAGACACCATCTTCTGTTTAATCAGAAGTTCTGTTGATGTCTAAATTAATTCTGGTGAGGTGCAATCTATCTGATGCTAGTCGCCGGTCCAAGCTGGCGAATCAGAACGCCGCTGTCAGATTCGATAAACTCACAAGTGTATCTTGGCAGCTGCTTTGAGACAAGCCTTCATCTGTTTTGAGTTTGCTCTCACTGGCCAACTAGTAGCCAGGGTTGCAATTGGAAAGGAAGGGTTTTTTAACGTGTCATGAGATCTTGTAGATCTACGTAGCTCAGAAGCAGCCATGGACAATACAAACCTGCTAAATAAGAAAGTGTGCAATGACTTCAAAAAAGGTGGAAAAACGAAAGATGGAAGAAAAAAAACAACTCCAAAAAGCCACACAGTTTGGTTAATATCTCCCTGCTGAATGCATTAATCTCCTCAATACCGCAAATAGCAGATTGCTGGAGATCTAGTAATCCTATTAAAATTCATAATTAGCAACATTCTCTCTCTCACGGCAGAAAAAAATAATAAGAATGAGCACAATTAATTCCAGAACAATACTCATTATCACTCCGTCTTCAAGTGAGGGAAAGAGTTTTACCTTTGCACATTTTTTTCTGTTGCTATTGTCCTATATCAAGTTTAATCAATTCCGGTCCTGGAGGGTTGGTTTCCTGGAGGTTTTCCATCCTACCTGATCAGTCGCTTTTAGTGGTTTCTTCCTGAGACCAGGTGTGAATGTTCTGAAATCCAGTAGGATGGAAAGCCTGCAGGACACTGGCCCTCCTGGACCAGAATTTATTACCTCTGTCCCATATCGTGGTGTACAGAGTGATCAAGGGTCAGTTAGATAAATGACAGGAATCTTTCAAATTTCCAAAATATGGCTTGTTTTGATATACATTTACAAATGCTGAACTTTTTGATAATTTTGAGATACCAGATTCTTTCTTTGTCTGAAACTTTTCCGCATTCTGCCAAAAAAGTTTGCTTCTGCTGCCTCAGTCATGAAGGCCATATTTGTCTAGGTGTTACTGCCCAGTAGAACATTTCACCACCGCCTGGACCTTCCTGAAGGTCTTTGGCAGATAAATGATGAATCGTATTTGCCATTTTCCCATGAGCAGTTCTTGCAGAAAGTTTTGTGGTTTTCCACACTTCAACTTGATCTCCACTGTTCCTGTCAACTGCCATTTCTTGATAACATTGCAAAATTGAGGAAACCTAACTCTACATTTCTTTTAGCCTACTTTTCTCTGACTGAGCAACGTACAGAGATACAGAACCTGAACAAAATGCTCTGATAAAACAAAGCAAAACACAAGTCTTAAAGAAAGAAGTTGCATTTTAAAGCCTGTTCAAAAAGCCAAAATCAACTTTCAAACATGAGAATTCGCAGGTTCACGTCAGCAGGAGTGTAAGCTTTACGACTGTGAAGTGACTGAGTGTGTGTTTTGTAGTGGCGTGATGAAATGTGGGGCAGGTAATACGTTCCAGAAAGCTGGGATGTCGGACTTATTCCATTTGACAAAATGACATTGTTGCAAACTGCCTGCCAGAGGCCTAAAATGTTTGTAAGGAAGTCCACTTTTCCTACTTTGATCAGGAAACATCTTGCCATTTTACACAATAATTAAGACAATTACTTATTCACCTCTCTCTTTTTGATTCACTTTGCCCAGAGTCTCTTTGCGGATCCAAAATGTGTTTTTATTTTTACATACTTGTTGAGGGAGCGGGATTAGAGTTGGGTGTGTGTGTGTGTGTGTGTTCTTGTACTTGCTACTTAGTGAGAACCAAAATGAGTTTTTAATCAGCAGAGTGAGGACATTTTTGGGAAGTGACTTTTTTAGTGGTCCTCACTTCTTTAAACTGCTTTTACAAAAAAAAATACTAGTTTATTTGCAAAACTAAAAGTGTAGAAAGATTAGCTTTTGGTTACTGAGGTTATGGAAGTTAATGGAGGTCCTCACTACTATATAAGTACAAGGATGAGTGTGTGTGTGTGTGTATGTGTGAGTTTGCACTGGCCCTTCCTCTAGTGATGTATACGTTGCCTGCTTCCGCTTTGCTTATTGCCTTTGACAGAGCATCTCACCCACACACTGACAGTCTGTCAGAATCTTTCTTTAAAGAGAGTGAGTGTGTGTATAGCCCCCTACCTCCTAAAGCATGTAGTCTGTGTGTGTGTGTGTGTGTGTGTGTGTGTGTGCGTGCATCTGGACCTCTGCTCTGTGTATGTGTGTGTATCTCCTTTTTCGCTAAAATGTGTGTGTATGTGTGTGTGACTACAGCGCCTCTTCATCCAGTGTGCCGTGTGTGTGCATGTGTGTGTACTGGTCTGCAAATATTTTTAGTGTGTGTGTGACTAGCTTGACCTCCTTTAATGCATCTACAAGTGTGTGTGCGTGTGGTGCTTCTTCACTGCTCATTGCCCCTCACTTGTATTTAAATTCTTCTCTATATCTCTCCATAGATTTCTCTCTCTCTCTGTGGCCATGTGCTCACCAGGTCAACAGGTCTGGTGGGGTCGTGCTCTGTGTGTGTGTGTGTGTGTGTGTGAGAGTAGCTGGGGCCCAGAGTGTGTGTTTGAGAGCTGCAGTACTGGATGTGCATGGTCACCGTGGGGACGTGTTGCTGAGAAACTGAAGCTGAGTGGGAGGGAGCAAGGGATGGAGGGAGGGATGGAAAGCTGCTCCTGCGTGGGTCAGAGGTGGCTCACCGCTGCCCACTCACACTCCAACGTGGGGTTCGCGAGGGCCTAAACCCTACCCTAGGTATGGCCTCCAGGTCATGATCTATCTATCTATCTATCTATCTATCTAGATCCATTAGATCCATCTATCTATCTATCTATCTATCTATCTATC
>JAVGVS010002838.1:0-10595 GCA_032718565.1 Distichodus sexfasciatus
AAACCCACGCGACCGTGGGGAGAGCGTGCAAACTCCACACAGAAGGCCCTACGGCCGTCACCGGGGTTCGAAGCCAGGGCCTTCTGGCTGTGAGGCGGCAGCGCTAACCACTGCGCCTCCGTGCCGCCCCTCCATTTCCAAGTAGTATCTCTGAAATCGCGTGGATGTTCCCTTCTCTCTCCGGATGGACGCTCGCTCGCTCGCTGGCTGGCTGGCTGGCTGGCTTTCCTCCGCTCCCGGAACAAAACGTGCATTAACGTGAGGATTTGTACTCGATGTTCACGATAGAATCGTTTACTACATTGCACGTGGAACGAGTGGAGATGTATCGAGTATTAGGCCTCGTCCACACGGACGTTCGAAATGAACGCCCTCTGAACGCCGTACGCGTTTTTGCTGCGCCGTGTAGCTGCGTTCGATCGGCGTTTCACTGGCGTTCGCAATCGTTTTCCTCCGTTCGTAGACATTTTGGTGTCAAGAAAACGTCGCATGCAGCGTTTTTTTGACGCCGCCCAAACGCGCAGCCGGCCGAGCGCCGGTGCTGAACGCCCGCGTGGACGCTTTGATTTGCTCCAACGAGCAGAAAAACGGTCGGCGTTCAGTCGGCGCTCACCTGGCGCCACCAACGCCAGAAAAAACGCCTGGTTCAGACGTCCGTGTGAACGAGGCCTTATGGTTTATAAACGTGTTATTAACTGGCACTAATTTTTGAAACGTTAACTATTTCCCCAAACATCGTCTATAAAGGATTCCTCATAGGGAGACAAACATACGGACAAGGGGATCATTCTTACAACCACAGAAACCCAAAAATTTATTACTACTGCGCGCACGCACGCACACACACACACACACTCACGGGGGCAACGGCAGCCAGCGATTTGGTCTGCACCTTAAAGTTTGCCTCCACAACCCACACATTTCCGAATACAGTACAAACACGTTCGCATCTCACCTCTGGATGTACCTGCAGTACTTTGTGCCGTTATTTCTCTTTCATTTGCTCTCTCTCGCTCCGCTTCACTCCCTCTCGCTCGCTTCCCCCTGCTCCCAACTTTCTTCAGCAGCACGGCAAAAACTTCTGTACCACTTTCATCTTACACAGTCATCTCGCACATACAAACACACAGCCCTAATCCACTTCTCCACATCGAGCCTTTCACCGCTCCCTCCCTCCCTCCCTCCCTCCCTCCGCATCTCTCGCCTTCTCCCTTTCTCCCTCTCCCTCTCTTTGAGAAACAAAAGCAGCGTTGATCGGAGTTAGTGCTGACAATGAAGAAAACGGCTTCTCGGAGACTCGCAGAGTAGTTACCCGTCAATGCCTACAAACACACACACACACAAACACACGTGCCCCAGAGCCTTCCTAAAAACAGCACACAAATTAAAAGACCACAGTCTTGTTCGGAGCAAAAATTGATTTCTTATTGATTTTATTTCCGATTTGAGAGATTAGAAACATCAAGACATCTGACGCCGGTTGCTGGAAAGCTGCATTTCGATTCGAGAGTCGGGGCGAGGCTCTGATTGCTCGGCTGGTTTGTTTACATGAGAATGTTTGGGGAAGGATTTCAGCATTTTATTTTATTTTTTTTCCCTTTAACCTTGGTGGTTATATACCAAAAAGTCTGTAAAACTGAGTTGCCATGGCAATCCTGATTTAACACCTGGGCTTCCAGGTAAGCTCGCTCTCTCTCTCTCTCTCTCTTGCTCACATACACACACACACCCACACACACACCATAATGAGAAGCCCTAATGGGCCCTTTTAACAAGGAGGTTCAAAAAAAAACAAAAAAAAAAGGCAGGACGTCAAAGGCCACCATAAAAACATCGACGTGCACCGAGTCAAAACGGAAAACGCGCACACACACACACACACACACACCTGATTTAACTCCTCCTGACTGTTGAGTCCTTCCAGAACTCTCTTGTATCGTCTCTCTCGATACTTTCTGCGGTGGAAGACGGCTCGCTGCTCGGGCGAGGCCCCCGTGCGAAGCTCCTCTTCTGGCGGAAGCCTGGCAGCCCAGAAGCGGTTGGCATTCTCATTTCCAATTTCCAAAAACAGCTTGAGTGGCAGGCGGAAAAATCAGACACGACAGTGACTCATCCAAATTAACTCAGACGGATCGCATAGCTGCAAACGCTGCTGTTACCTCCACCAGTTCGTTGGTCCAAATGGTGCTGTCCAACTTCAGGCTCCGGACCTGCGAAACACTGGAGCCCAGAAAGCGATGCTGACCTGAGGAAAAATCACACAGGAATTACTCATACATTGTGAAAGTCAGTGATTATTTGTCATTGTGAACACACCACAGCACGGCACACGGTGCACCACAGCCAAATGTGACGCATTTAACCCGTCCGTGAAGCAGCAGTGGGCAGCTAACAAGCGCCCGGGGCAGAGCAGTGCTTGGGGACGGTACCTTGCTCATGAGTACCTCAGTGGTAACTTTACCAACCCTGGATTCGAACCTGCGACCTTCTGACCACGGGGCGAACGCTCTACCATTACGAATGTTCACAGAGTCACATAAAACACTAATCGAACTCTCAGCGAAATGTGACCGCTGGATTTGACCCATCCGTGAAAGAGCAGTGGGCAGCTAACATGGTACCTTGCTCATGAGCACCCTTAGTGGTACCTCGATCAGTCCGGGATTCTACCCGACGACCTTCTCGTCACGGGGGGCGAACTCCCTTACCGCTACATTACCGACTGCCCCGAAGTATCACCACTACTGAGGTGATCATTTTTTGGACAGTGATTATTATATTAACATTTTTTTATGCAGATTCTATTAGTTACTGCCCGTGTTCATTTTATTTGTGGTTTCACGATTGAAAAAAAACGTGCGAAATTTCAGCGTGCCCCCCGTTTTAAGGCCGTATTAGCAATACCACAATAAGACTCGGACGTGTGATAGCTGTGGTCACTTAAATCATTATTTCAAACGTCCATGCCGATTTATGTCCACTCCCGAAGCCCCTCGCCTTTTAATAATGACTGAAAGCGGCCAGGGTCGAATAGCGATGTGAAAAACACTAGCGTGCCAAAGGACCTCGCTCGGCCTTGTTCTTGCGGCTGTCGTCATTAACGATTCTGCCTTAAAAGAGTCCTTCAGGCGAAGTTAGCAAAACAAAAACCCAAGCCGCTAAGAAACTCCAGCCTTGCTTCCCACTGCCGCGCCCATTTCGTCAGCAGCTCCTGCGAATGTAAATTAAGGCCCATCAGTTAGAGCTACATTTCTGTTAGCAACGCTAGCAACTAGCAGCCCCCCTTCGATCCAGAAATATGAAAGGCGTAAAGACCCGGAAATGCACGGCGTGCCACCCGGGGCGCGGAGAGAGCCAGCTTCGGCTAGAACTCGTTATCGCGCCGGTCCCATCCATTCCAGGACTTACTTCTCACAAGTCACAGCTCTAAAGCTCTAATTGCCAATGAAAGGCATGAAAAAAGGCATTAATTGCTAATGAATCATGAGTAATTAATTGTGTTTGTTGGTCTCACTGTTTGTTTAGCTGAACTTGAGGCGTCGGCGGCGTTGTTTATGAGAGAACCGGATGAATTAAACATCGGGAGAAGCACGTCATATGAATATGGATTAAAAGATCCTCTCGTGTAATTAGTAATAATAAGGGGAACTCGGCCGCCATCAAAGACGCTCGCAGCTCTCCAAAACCTGACGCGACGCAGCAGGGCGACGATGAGCCGCGCGCTCGGGTTTGAGATCCAGCGTCTTCCCCAAAACAAAGCTAATCTACTCCGAACTGTTTGACATTGTTAAGGAGAAAAATATTCCATTCTTGGATTGCACATTTAGGGTGCTTTCACACCTACGGGCTTTAGTCCGCGTCAATCGAACTCGAGTTCGTTTCCCCTCTTGGTGCGCTTCGTTTGGTCTGTAATCGCACTCGGGTGCCGACCAAAACGACCGCACCGAGACCCCCAAAAAGAGGTGGTCTCGATCCGAATCGGTTAGCCAACTCCGGTGCGGTCCTCCTGGTGAGAAAGCATAGCGAACCCAAACAGGACCAAAGGCTGCGAATCACCAGTCCACGTAGGTTCTCCATCTCGAAACGGTCAACACGGAATCTTCTTCCTGTATTGACATTTTTGTTCACGCGGCAAACGCGTCTGACCGATAAGCGGAGAGGACGTTCTCGCGTGATTTAAAGTGACGCATTTTGGTACGCTTGGATTTTTTCCCCCCGTGTTCATGTCGTCAGTCAGTCAGTCATTATCCGAACCGCTTAATGCCAACTGGGCTGGCGGGGGAACCGTGAGCCTATCCCGGGAACTTGCAGGCGCAGGCGAGGAAAAACAACCCTGGACAGGCGCCAACGCACCGCAGGGCACACTCACGCGTTCACACCTTACGGAGGCCAATTTAGAGTCACCAATTAACCTATATCGCATGCCATTGGCATGTGGGAGGAAACCAGAGCACCCGGAAGAAACCCAAGCAAACATGGGGAGAGCATGCAAACTCCACACGGAAAGGCCCCTTACGGCCGTCCCCGGGGTTCGAACCCAGGACCTTCGTGCTGTGAGGCGCTGACCACTGACCACTGCGCCGCCGTGCCGCCCCTGTTCGTGATGTGCAATATGTAATAACATTCAATTTGTTCAAATGTAGCGTTAATTAAAACTTAACTCAGTTACTTGATACAAATTGCACATCAATAACTGATTTCTCTTAAAGACAGCGACAGATATCATCTATTACAATTTCAAAAATTCCACCGTAACAATAATTTCTGCTCACAGCCACAAGTGAATCAGTAGGTTAGACATAGGGTCAGTAGCCGTTAAGGTCAACCTTTAACATAAAGGGTTCTATAAAGCAACGCTTCCCAAACGCGGTCCTCGCGGAACGCCGATGTGCACCGATCTGAGTTTCCCGACCCACAGCACAGCTGATGCTACTGATTAGCTAATTAGCAACGTCGGATCGGTGTGCGGCGGTGCAGGAAAATCCGAATCTGGGCAGAGCGATGTTCCGCGAGGACCGGGGTTGGGAAACGCTGCTTTAAAAGCACTAAAAAAAACGAAAAATGATGTAAGCAGTGAATCCCATTTCACCCTTTGGCCCTCCCACTCTGTTTTGGGGCGTTCAGGTGTAGGAGTAGGACGTCCCATTCCAGAGGCTCACTCCTAACCCTAACGAAGTGAGGAGAACGCCCGGCGGAAAACTATCGGCAACACTCACTGACTGCAGAACGGAAAGACTTATAAATGCACGTAATTTCTCCGCTAATACGTTCGTTCGCTCATTTACCCAAGCGCTGAATCCCAATCGGGGTCGCGGGTGGGGGGGGACCGGAGCCTGTCCCGGGAACCAACCCTGGACAGGCGGCAACACACCGCAGGATAAACACAATCACACACGCATTCACACCTTACGGGGCCAATTTACAGTGGCCAATTAACCTATAGTGCATGCCTAGGGACTGTGGGAGGAAACCGGAGCACATGGAGGAAACCCACGCGAACAGGCGGAGAGCGTGTTAAGTCCACACAGAAGGGCCCTACGGGCGTCCCCCGGGGTTCGAAGTCAGGACCTTCTCGCTGTGAGGTGGCAGCGCTAACCACTGCGCCGCCGTGCCGCACCTCCATTTCCAAGTAGTATCTCTGAAATCGCGTGGATATTCCCTTCTCTCTCCGGACGCTCGCTCACTCGCTCGCTCGCTGGCTTTCCTCTGCTTCCGGAACAAAACGTGCATTAACGTGAGGATTTGTTCTCGATGTTCACGATAGAATCGTTTACTACATTGCACGTGGAACAAGTGGAGATATATCGAGTATTAGGCCTCGTCCACACGGACGTTTGAAATGAACGCCCTCTGAACGCCGTATGTGTTTTGTAGCTACGTTCGATTGGCGTTTCACCGGCGTTCGCAATAGCGTCGTTTTCCTCGCGTTCGTAGGCATTTTGGTGCCAAGAAAACGTCGCACGCAGCGTTTATTTGACGCCGGCCGAACGCGCAGCCGGCCGAACGCCGGTGCTGAACGCCCCGCGTGGACGCTATTGTACTTCTCCAGCTTGCTGCAGACGATCGCAAAAAATGCCAACATCCCACGCAATGGAAATACAGTAATACCCCGCCTTACGTTGACTCGAACATGCGTCTTTTTCGTCGCTAATTCAAAAATGTTGAATTTTATTTGGACTTCAGCTGCTTATAAACAAGCACGTAAAAGTGTAAATAACGTATAACGTAAGTTAAATACGGTCTGATGATAATAGCCATATACTGTATATATTCTCACTCTCGCCACCGAGTTCTTCTGTGATGGTGCTATTAAAGATGTTTTGATATGTTTATAGAGGGTCTAGCTCGCTTTAGGCCGACCTAGCGAAAACACGTCATATTCAAATTGAAATTGAGTGATTGTCATTGTGAACACACCACACCACACCATGCATCCATCCATGAAGGAGCAGCTGGCAGCTAACAAGCGCCCGGGCAGCAGTGCTTGGAGACGGTGCCTTGCTCATGAGCACCTCAGTGGTAACTTTAACGGTCCTGGATTCGAACCTGCCACCTTCTGATCGTAAACCAGCCAAAACGGAGGAGAGAAATTGGAAGATATGGAAAGAGAGTGAAAGAGTGAGGAGGATGGAGCTGAATGAGTACGAAGACTCGTCGCCGGCAGTTGGCAGCGTAAGGGTTAGGGCGTTCGCCCTGCGATCGGTTCAAATCCCAGACCGGTAAAGGTACGGCTGAGGTACTTGTGAGCAAGGAACCGTCCCCAAGCACTGCCCAACTGCTCCTTTGAGGATGGGTCAAATCCAGAGGTCCCGTTTGCTTGTGCTGGACAGTGCACTGTGCTGTGGTGTGGTATGTTCACAATGACACTCACAAAACCACATAAATACAGTCTATGAAGGTAGATCTATTAAATAAGCGGTAAAACACAGTGCGTCATTCGTTCGTCGCCCCCACCCGCTTTTCATGCCCGGCGCCGTTTTTACCTCTCTCTCTCGAAAAACTATCCACACTTGTCTAATCGTTACGTTCTCATCGGATTCTCTCTCCGCGTTCTCTCTCCTTCTCTCCACTTATTGTCATTGACAGAGTCAAGGGTAATTAAACCATCTCGACTGCACACTGAGCCAAGGCCGCAGTGTTTGTTAAGTGTTGAGTGTTTGCCCACACAATGCCTTCCTCGGGCTCTGTTGCTCTCGCATTCAACACCTTTCCCCGTTTAATCATCAAGTGTAATCTGAATCCAGTCTTTTATCCGAAACTACGCATGACGGTGTTTTCAGCTTTACAACAGAGCGCTGTGAATAACGGCCTCGGACTCCAGTCAAAGCAAACTCGAAAGAGTTACGCCACTAAGAGATCAGAACTAACGTTTGGGATATCTGGTGGGCATTTTTTGGTTTTGTTTTGTTTTGTTCAAGGTTTTTTTTTTATTGTTATTATTATTTACTTATTTACAATAATATACTAACAGAACAGAAAAACAAAGCAATACCCACCCATACTTTTGTACATTTAAAATAACACCTAGTGAAGATTCAGGACTAGAGGTCGACCGATATATCGGGCCGATATTTCACATTTTTTACGATATCGGCATCGGCCGAAATCCGAGTTTAGTACGCCGATATTCAGGCATCTCATTTGTCATTTGAAAACGTTGTTTTGTTTACAAATTATTAGTCAAATAAGTTGAAATGTAATATATTTATTTATTGTTTAGACATTTACAGTTTTATTTATGTGATTTATGCTTATATTTATGTTTAGTCAGTGTTAAGTGTTGAGTTGAGAAATTTTGTGTACCCTTTGATATTATTAGTCTGACATTTTACTACACAAACAGAGGGGAAATGTCTAATTATTGGCCAAAAAAATATCGGCGGCATATATCGGCCATCGGCTGACCTGACTTCTAAATATCGGCATCGGCTTTAGAAAAACCCATATCGCTCGACCTCTATTCGGGACGTAACAATAGTATAAGAGTTTCATTTTTTGACAAAACAAAATAAACTAACTAATAAATAAAAACTAAAATAAATAAATTTGTAAAAAAACAAAACAAAAAAACAACAACATTGTCATACATTACAAGGTTCCATCATTCTAACAACATCCAAAAATTGTTGCCAGGTACCAGAGGTGGGCAAAGTAGCTAACTTCGTTACTTAAGTGAAAGTACAGATACCACTAGTCAAATGTTACTCCAATACAAGTGAAAGTCGTACAGTCAAATTTTTACTTAAGTTAAAGTACTTGTTTGAAAAAATACTTAAGTATTAAAAGTACGTCTTCTTTCACCACATTGTTGCATTATTGCCACTTAGAACACCTAAGGCCTCTGACTAACTTGTAGACGCTGTAGAATAAGGAATTGGTAGAATGTTCCTGAATGAAACACAACTTAAACTGATAAAGAAAACCAGTTTATTTTATTAATTAATTATAAGACTACACACCCCCACAAAACAGCATGGTTCTGACACAGCTCTGGTAGTGTGTGCACACATATATGTGTATGTCAATCAGGAGGACAGTGCAGTAGCTGTAAATGCAGCTCAGAACATGAAAATCAACATTCAAACCTGCTTAAAACCCAGCTCTACACCTCTAGCTTCATGACTTTCCAACAGCAACAATGTTAATCAAGACAAAACGGCAGAACTGTCCGAGCTCGGTTTTATAGTTGCAGTCTACAGGTGTGACGTAACCCTACTGATTACTGACAGACTGTCACCTGCCAAACAACCGATCACGTTTTAGAAACGGGGAATAACATCCGCTTTATCCACAGATTTGAAAGTAACGAGTAACGAGAACCTTGATAGAAATGTAGTGAAGTAAAAAGTACAGTATTTGTCTTGAAAATGTAGTGAAGTGGAAGTCAGAATTTTCAAAATAAAATACTACTCAAATGAAGTACAGATCCTCAAAAACTCTACTTAAGTACCATACTCAAGTAAATGTACTTAGTTACTGTCCACCTCTGCCAGGTACTATAAAACTCCCTCTCTCACCTTCTTATACTGTACCGTATTTTCTCCAGTGTCAATGATACATCACATCTCTAACCCAATGTCTAAAAGTTGGGGGGAGCTTTCCTTCTTGGGGGGGAGCAGTCTTCTTGCTATAAGAGTCGCAAATGCAACAACATCCCTCAAGGGAATGATCTAAGGGTAAGACCGTGAGGAGTAACGTCAAAAATTGCGGTGACGCCAGAGGGTTCCAGCGGAGTTCGTAAAACCTCCGATATCCGACTGCCATCGTTAAGTGAAAGTGAGTGATTATTTGTCATTGTGAACACACCACAGCACGGCACACAGTGCAGCACAACCAAATGTGACCACTACATTTAACCCGTCCGTGAAGCAGCAGTGGGCAGCTACACCGGGGCAGAGCAGTGCTTGGCGACGGTACCTTGCTCATGAGTACCTCAGTGGTAACTTTACAGGTCCTGGATTCGAACGTGCGACCTTCTGATCACGGGGAGGAAACACCCTCCCCGTTACGCCACCAGCTCGCTGTTAAGCGAGGGACATAACCAAAACGTATGTGCAAGTGTGGCTGGTGTTTGTTTACATCGATCACAGTCAGGGGGTGATATTCGGGTGTAAATGTAGCTAATTCAACTTTAGAATGGTGGTCTTTTTTTGTATTCTATTAACCTGTTAAGCCCGAGACAGATTTTTGCTCTAAAAACGATACCCAAAATAAAATGTGTACAGTATATCTCAGCTCCACGGCAATGTCTATTTTTATGCTTTTGGTATCACTATAAAGATAACGCTTGTGAGATTAGTGTGGGATCAGCGTACATGTTACTGGGTCAGAATAAAGGAAGATGCAACACAGCAGAACATGAAAAAACTAGAGAGGCATTTCCACAGAGAAAATGCAAAGTGTGCTTGCTCACTTCTAGACAGTCGTGTGTGTGTGTTTCTGTGTGTGTGTGTTTCTGTGTGTGTTTGTGTGTGTGTTTGTGTGTGTGTTTGTGTGTGTGTGTGTGTGTGTGTTCTTGTACTTGCTACTTAGTGAGAACCAAAATGAGTTTTTAACCAGCAGAGTGAGCACATTTTTGGGAAGTGAGGACTTTTTTTGTGGTCCTCACTTCTTTAAACTGCTTTTACAAAAGAAATACAAGTTTATTTGCAAAACGAAAAGTGTAGAAAGATTAGCTTTTGGTTACTGAGGTTATGGTTGGGGTTATGTTTACGGTTAGGTGTAGTATTATTTACATACAGTAATATAGAAGACAATGGAGGTCCTCACTGCTATATAAGTACAAGGATGTGTGTGTGTGTGTGTTTGTGTCTGTTTGTGTGCGTGTGTTTCTGTGTGTGTCTGTTTCTGTGTGTGTGTGTTTGTGTGTGCATGTGTGTGTGCATGTGTGTGCTTCTGTGTGTGTGTGTTTCTGTGTGTGTTTGCGTGTGTGTGTTTGTGTGTTTGTGTGTTTGCGTGTGTGTGTTTGTGTGTTTGTGTGTGTGCGTGTGTGTGTGCGTGTGTGTTTGTGTGTGTGTTTGTGTCTGTTTGTGTGTGTGTGTTTGCGTGTGTGTGTGTGTTTGTGTCTGTTTGTGTGTGTGTGTTTGCGTGTGTGT
>JAVGVS010002839.1:0-10594 GCA_032718565.1 Distichodus sexfasciatus
TATTCATTTTGAAAGTGGACATGTATCGGTTATTTGTCATTTTTAATCATCGGTATCGCTCCTGAATAAAACATATGTTCAACTCCAAAAAATCATCATTAACCTGCACAATCCTGCAGCAGAAATCAGCCGCAAATAACCAGGCTGAGACGCACATCTTCAGACATCTTTAATATCTCTCTTTCATTACACTCGTTTAGCAGAAATATACCAGGCACTGATAAACCCGTCCCTGGTGTGTGTGTGGCACCAAAATATTCCTCTTGCAACTCTTAACCAGGCCAAGCTTATTGGCACCAACCACGGCATTCCACCAGTATGTGTGTGTGTGTGTGTGTGAACAAGTTTGGCGTCGTGCCAACGGGGACCACACAGACAGCATCGCCATGGCAGCAAGACCTGGACCAAAAATCCAGTTGTGAAGTAACCGGGTCACTTTAAAGCCACTGTGACTAACGGCAAGCGACGGGACTCAATTTGGTAAAAACAGATGGTGAAGTTTTACTCACTCATCTTAAACACGCCGTCACACCCACGAACACACAACAACGCAGAAATCAATGATGGAGCCATGATTAGCAAATGAATAATTAATGTATATAAAAAAAGTTCTAGCTTTGTAATTACCAAAAATACATAGATTAACAGCAAGAAAGTGGTCACTAGTAGCTGTCGTCTAAGAAACAATGGACTTAGAGTTAGAGGTTGACCGATATTGTTTTTCAGGGCCGATATCGATACTGATTCTTGATAGTTAACAAGGCTGATAAACGATATTTGGAATCGATATGCAAAAGAAAAAGTTGAAAACTTTTTACAGTGCTCTAGTAAGGTGCCTTTAAGGTTGACTTTGTAGCACATTTGGCGTTCCATAGTTCTAAATGTGAGGATGCGCAGTGTTTCGAAAGTTACAGCTATTCTCTAAAAATTGCTGTAAACAGTGTATTTTACAACACTACACAATATAAACAATAGAGTTTAATATGAAGCGATAATTTCCTCATGCAATACATTCAATCTTTCAATCTAGAGCCTGTAGGTGTGTGAAGGTGTGAGAGGGACAATGTGGGACGGGGCCCCTGTGATACGATCAGATGTCATGACATGTGATACATGGTTTAAAGGACAGAATGTGCAAGAACTCTTCACACCCTCACGGCACTCACAAAATGTTACCTTCACTAATTCATGTATCACTCCTTTATTCGTTTATCAGATTAAAAACAAGAACTAAAATCCAATATGCGTTTAGATTTCAGGAAACATAAAACTTTTCTGCTCTTTTTGCTTTCTTACATGTACTTTAATGCAACGGTTATTAGGACAAATTAGGACGTTTTAAGGAGTGATGCACAATATGGGAATTGGCCGTTGCCGATATCTGATATTTTGCCGATAACGATGCAGTTCAGAGTTGAGCGCAACAAGACAAGATATTTTGCTTGCCAAAGTTCCACTGCGTGCTCAGAATTTTTAAGCCACAAAAATAATGCCATAACTCTGACATTTCTAACACAGCACCAAGTCAAGTGAACGTGAAAGCAGAGTGGGGCGAGGGCGGGGCATGTTCAGCGTAGTGCACAACATTTAAAGAAAAAGTCACTTCCTGCCCTATGTAGTGTACTATTCATGTGGACTACCTAGTGCATAGACAGCCCTTAAGCTACAACCCCGGCTATTTCCTGAGATGCATACTACCACATAGAAAAGTATGATAACAGCATCTTACCTACCATACTATTAAGTGCAGCAGTACGCAGCTCGGGACACAGCCCATGTGTGACCTCACATTCGCTAAGTGAAGCAAACACGCTATTTAGTGTGCGTGTGCAGGTAGATTTGCGTGCGTAAATACAAGAGATTTTGCTTGTGAACATTCCACTGTGTGCTCGGAACAAGATAACACCATACATTTGAACACAGAAGGCGTAGGCGTATAAAATCCCACCTCGGACTTTGGACACACCTGGCACAAGCACTACCTTTCCGATGCACAATAAATGCGTCATCAAATATCAGCTGATATTGATTTATTAATCGGTCCGACAACGATTACCAATTCCGATACGATTCTGATATTATCATGCATCCCTAGGTTTTAGTCCCCACTCTGCAGGTGTACAGTCCCCAAAAGAAGTCTAGGTCAGAAACACACACACACACACACACACACACACACACACACTGGAGTAAATACTACAGGCTCAAATAAAGTAGACTGTAGAAATACAAAACAGTAATCATGTGACGGCCGTCAGCCAATAACACGTGACTTTGGAGTCTGTCTCACTCACACACTCACACACACACACACCTACACACACTCTCAAGTACATGCTCAAAACTCACTCAAATAAGGACGTGTGTGTGTGTGTGTGGAAAAAATGAAGGAAACACTTACAAAATCCCGTCTGTGTGTGTGTTTATAGGTAGGAGAGGGAATTACCCCTTCCTGGGGTTTCCCTGCGTTTAAATGATGCCGAGCTGTGATTGGTGGAGAGGGTTCAGGAGTAAATTCCTTACAGGTCTGCAGAGATATGTGCAGAAACACACACACACACACAGGGAATGCAGAGAGAAGGGGCCCACTTTTCATATGTATTTCTGGTTTGTCAGAACTTTGTGTGTGTGTGTGTGTGTGTGTGTGTGTGTGTGTGTGTGTGTGTGATTTAACTGACCTACTGACACACCAACAGATTCTCTCTATTATGTATTTTTGGTCTCTTTCAGCTTTCGGCAAAATGTGTTATTCTATCACCAAATTTATGCTTTAACCCTTCTAGAATATTCTTTTATCCCTCAAAAATGTACATGACGTATATGTGTTAAGGGTCGACCGATTATGGACTGGGCTGATTATCGGTGGTCAATATTAGGCATTTTGCCGATTATCGGTATCAGTGTTTAATTCGCAGTTTTATAATGTTACTAAAATGTTTAATATTTTTCAAGTTAAATTGAAATGAAAAAATTTACAAACAATAAAGTTATTTGAATAAAGTTTTGTGTTGGTGTTTGTAAAATTCAAAATTTTGACAGAGATTTTTTTTTTTAACTTCTTTTCTTTTTTGCATATCAGTTCCAAATATCGTTAACTAGCAATAATCGGTATCGATGTCGGCCCTGAAAAAACAACATCGGTCGAGATCTAACCCAACCCAAATGTTACACTGCATCTTCAACATGTGCAACATTAATTTCAGCATTTGCAGACTTATTCCATACTCAAATTAGGGCTGGCCGATATGGTCTGAAAACAACATTGCGATATTCTTAAGCTATATCGCCATACATGATATATAAATGTGTAAACTGCTAAATGTATTGGTTGTTGTTATTTACCAGCCGTCTGTAATAAAGGGAAAGATTTGGCTGATTTGACTGAACTGTAGCATTATTGTGAGTGATGGCGTTCCGGGTGAGCGAGCGCTCACACAAACAGTGCGTGTGTTTACATCGCTAATAATGTCATTAACACGTTTTTACGTGTTTACTTCTGTTTTTGTGCACCTCGGTCACAACTTTATGTCAAAGCTTTTTGAAATTTTACACTTCAAACTCATTTTCGTCAGACTCGTCTCAAACGCAGAATTACGCTGCTCTACAAACAACACTTACAGCGCCAAGGTAAATACTGAGAGAAGCACAAATCTCAGGCGGAATAACCGTCATTAGCGCAAAGTGCAGAGAAGTTAACTGCTTCTGACGTCGGAGAAGAGGACGGACATGACCTCGCTTGAAAGATCCCTCCCTCATGCGTTTGTCACATTAAAACCAAAATGAAGACCCAAAAACATTCTCCCTTTTCTGACCGTTTGTGATAAAACAAATCATAGTCTGGAAAAACGCTAACAGAGCTCGGTGGTAGCGTCGACTCCACAGAGACTCCACCAACCCCGGCAACGGTTACCGCCTCCGGGCCGTGGTCTGCAGCTGCGCATACGTGTGACTTGGGAAGTCGTGGTGCACTCCCGAAAATAGGGTTTCCACATCTCTTACTGTAAAAGCCAGGCTGAACCCTGGGCCAGGTCATGTGGCTAGCTGATGCTAACACCAACGCTAATTAGACATGCGCAGACGGCATTAACCAGCATCGTAAAAAGCCAACTTCACACACTTTCAATGGACGATTATAGTAATTAGAGAGCAGCAATTGGTGCAGTGAGGTCACACACTCACACACACACACACAACACACTCACACACACACACACACACTGCCCAAAGTTGGCCTCTTTAGTGGTGTGCGAGTGCCTGATCAAGGCGGCCGAGTCGAGACCACATCCTGAGGTCTGGTCAGTTTGTGGGATTGGGTTAAATTCCACACACACACACACATACACACACACATGTACGTAGAGGGGTGTGACGGTGATATTTATAGTTTTAAGTGAAAGCCGCAGCCATATGAGAGTGAAATAAATGAGAAGGTTTGGGTTCCTCTAAATACCAGTCCATCAAAGTCATGATGCGTGTGTGTGTGTGAAAGAGAGAGTGAGAGTGTGTGTGTGTGTGTGTGTGTGTGTGTATGAACATCCAAATCAACTAGGGTCCTATTAGTACAACACTCACACACATCACACACACTTACTGCATCGTCTCACGCTGTCAGTCTCTATTTACATTTGTATGAATAATTCTGAACAATATTCAAATGAAAACAATTTAAACTTCAAAGGAACTGACCAAACTTTGAGGAAACACCATCACACCCTCGCATCTGGCATGTGAACACACACACGTCTTTGCGTTGCATTGTCTCACACACATCTTTGCATGCAGTCTCTATTTAAATTTTCGATGAATATATTAACAGAAATATTCAATTTAAACTTCAAAAGGAAGTTGCCAAACTTTGAAGAAACTTACCTAAGTTTTTAAAGGAACTTGCTTCACTCACACACAAATTTACACACACACACACACACACAATGCCTTGCATTGTCTCCCACACACAGAACCTTGAAATGTTGTATGAATAATTCTGAAAAAATATGCAAATGAAAACAATTGAGACTTCAAAGGATTTTGCTAAACTTTGAAGTTGTCAAGTTTTTGAAAGAGCTTGCTTCACTCACACACACCATCATGCTTCAACACACACAGACACAGGTACACACACACACACACACACACATAACACACACACACACACTTTGGCAGGCGAGTTCTGTCTGTGCAGGTCTCTATAGCTCTTTGTTTTGTCTGTAGTGGTGTGTTGTCTGTCTGGAGCATTAGATGCTAACACACCTCTCCTAACCACACACACACACACACACAGTATACGTAGGCTGGGTCAGTGTTGATTCACCCACTCCAATATGTTTCCATTCTCTTCAAAACACACAAACAGGCAGGAGGGCATGAGAGAGGGATGAGGAGAAAGAGAGATGGAGAACAAGAGAGACTGAAAGACAGCAAGAGAGAAAAATTAGAGAAAGAGAGGAAGGGAAATGGGGAAGGAAAGGAATAAAGAGAGATTGAAAGATAGGGAGAGAGAGAAAACGATAGAAAAAAAGAGAGAGAGAGAGAAAGGAATAGAGAGAGAGAGAGAGAGAGAGAGGTCAGGAAAGGTTGTGTGGTTTAAGTGTTGAGAGATGAGATTACTGATCAGATAAGATTATTGATTGATGATTGACAAAGAAAAACAGAAGAGAATACACACACTCTCATATACACACTCTCATACACACACACACACACACTCTCATACACACACACTCTCATGCACACACACACACACACTCTCCCGCGCTCTCTTTTAAATCACACCTGCCCTCTCAGGTCAAAGGTCAGTCGTCCTCTAATGGACGGATGAATACACCCCGCTTTAGATGTGTGTGTGTGTGTGTGTGAACCTCAGCTTACATTCTTCCTGAATAGGACAGAAAGGACGGAGGGCAGCTCATCATGTATTAGAGTGTGTGTGTGTGTGTTTTACCAACTGGCAGCTGCACTCATTAAGCTGGAGACCAAACAACAACAAGCCAGAGGAACTCCCAGACGCCAACCCCAGCACCACACAAACACACACACACTCCTACGCACACATACACACACACACACACACAGCATTTATTCTGCTGCGCAGAACGGGTTAAGATTCAGACGTATATACTTGAAGTTACTCATGTGAATAAGCCCAGTCAGCTGACCAGGTGTGTGTGTGCGTGTGTGTGTGAAAGAGAGCGAGTGAATGCGTGAGTGTGTGTGTGTGTGTGTTGTAGAAGTAGTAATAGTAGGGGTCAGGGGGCACAGAACAAGGAGGAAAGATGGAGGGGGTCTTTCATGCAGAAGACAGAAGACATGGATATCAAGTTCCACCTCCGGAACTCTACCACACACACACACACACACACATGCACACACACATGCACACACAAACCCTTCCTTCCTTCCTTCCTTCCTTCCTTCCTTCCTTCCTTCTGTCCTTCTACTTTTCTCAGGAATTGACCCCTAAGCCCTGGGATTCCTCAGCCAGCGGTCAGAAGCTGCTCCTTTTCTTTTGTTTGAAAAGTTTTGGGCCTCACACTGTGTTACTATCAGACAGTCTGATCTCTCTCTCACACACACACACACACACACACACAGAGGTGTTAATGCTAGTTTTACACTGACACACCTACACTCTACACACGCCAGAACGAACAAAGCGGTTGTTCAGTATTAAAGCCATATGGAGACAGTAGGGACGTACACGTTAGAGCTGGACGATATCAACTCACATCCATATCATGATATCTCTTCCTCTCTCTCTACCACTCCTTCAATCTCCCCCTCTCTCTGCACTTCTCTCTCTCTCTCTCTCTCTCTCTCACCTCCTCACTTTCTCTCCCTCCCTCTCTTTCCCTCTCCATCACTTCCCTCCCTCCCTTTCTCTCTCTCTCTTCTCCTCCCTCCCTAACTCTCTCCATCTCTTTCTCATTATCTCTCTTCCTGTCTCACTTTCTCTCCCTCCCCCCTCCCTCTCTCTTTCTCCCGTTTTCTCTCTCTCAGTCTCACTTTGTCTCTCTTCCTTTCTCTATCTCTCTGTCATTCAATTTGTTTCTCTCCCTATTCTTCTCCCTCCTCCTCTCTCTCTCTTTCCCCCCCTTTCTCTCTCCCTGTTCCTCTCATGTTCCCTCTCGTCCTTCTTCATCTCTTCCTCCCTCTCTCTACAGTATTCCCCCTTCCCCAATTTCTCTGTCCCTCCCTCTCTCTATTCTTCTCCCTCCCTTTCTTATCTCTCTTTCCCTCTCTTTCTTTAAATCTCTCTCTTTCTCTTTCTGTCTCTCTACATTCTTCTCCCTCTTTCCGTCTCTCTCCTTTTCCTATCTCTCTCGCTCTCTTTCTCCTCCCCTCTCTCTCCTTCTTTCTCTCTGTCTCCCTCACTTTCCCTCTCTTCCTTTTTCTACCTTTTTTCTCTTCCCATCTTTCTCTTTCTCTCTCTGTCAATCTCCCTTGTTGTCCGACACTCTCTCTCTCTCTCCTCCATGGAAACATATTGGAGTGAGTGAGTGAGTGAGTGAGTTAATGCTCTACATGTTAGGGCTGGGCGATGCCACCTCAAATCAATATCACGATTAATTCAACACCTCGATTATGATTAATAAACAATGTCTTTGTTTTGGGGGATTTTTGTTTGTTTTTGTCCTTGTTGTTCATGAACTATATTATTATCACGTCAGATCGCAGCAGAGAGGGAATGTGGGGTCACTCCGGGGCAAAGTGGGGGCGGGACGCCCTAAAACGCTTTGACCTCAGTTAACCTTCTGACCCCTTTAATAGCCACAATTCCCATTCAACAGTTAAAGGAAACTTCCACTTTCACTGTAGCACCCTGGTGGGCCTCTCTCTCTCGCAACACTGTCCCCACTGTCTCTTTCTCTCTCTCTCTCACACACACACACACACACAGATAAAGACACACATTATGTTTATGTAAAATGTAAAGGGTTTTGTTCTAATGGATTCCATTCACTATATTCGTAGCATCCTAAGCAGTTCTAATCTTAAACTCAATCACCATCTAATCCTAACCCCAAACCCAACTGTACTCTAATTTTAACCTAGCCACAATCTAATCCTCTAAACTCTAAACCCAGCTTTAATATAATCCTAACCATAAGACTACCCATGATCTAATTCTGACTCTAAACCCAACCTTAATCTAACCCAACCTAAGCTAAACTCGAACTAAATCTAACCATAAATCTAGCAATGACTTAATCCAAAACCTAGCTATCATCTAATCCTAGTCCTAAACCTAACCATAATTTCATCCTTACACCTAAACCTAACCTTACTCTCGTCCTAACCATGAATCTAACCATTATCTAATCCTAAACCTGACCTTCACTTAGTCCTAATCCTAAATCTAATCCTAAACACGTCTTTAATCTAGGTGAAGCCTAACAATAATCTAATTCAAATTCTAAACCCTACCATAACATAATGATCTAAATATAACTGTATTAACCAAAGCCCAAATATAATTCAAACTAAGACTTAACCATAATTTAATCCTGACCTAAAAATAACCACAGTCTAATCCAAACCTGAGCCTGACCATAGTTTAATCCTAACCCAGACCTACATTTATCTTCATTTCTCACTTTTCACCTCTTATTGACGTATTCTAATGTGAGTCAGACATTAGAACAAATTTAGTTTAAAAAAAAAACCTCGATAACCTTGAGTGCTGAAAGACACACACACACACACACACACACTCTCATTTTCACACACACACACTCTCATTTTCACACACACATACACACACACACACTCTCACTTTCACACACACATACACACACACACACACTCTCTCACTTTCACACACTCTTCCACAAAGTCTGCCGGGAGTGATTTTGCCGTCTGCTCTCTCTCCCTCTCTCTACAGCAGATGTTCCGTCTCCGTCGGCGACTTCTGTCCCTCTGACCAAACACCCGCCAATCAAGAGGACATCCCAGAATCCCCGGGGAAAAGCTTCCCGGTGTGGAATGCCTGCGGCAGGGACGTGAACGCTCTTCGGAACCCTACACCCCTCTCAGAAATGTCCATTAATGCTGGCAACAGTTGACCTTCCATCAGTACATCAAACGTAGTGTCCAGTTTCTACTTGCTATTAAAATACCAGACAAGATGGAGTGTGCATTTTCTCACAACTAATGCTTTAAGATTGAGATTGTGTAAATGAGGTTTTGAATACCAAGAATCTACTCCTAAACCTTTCCATGATTTACTGGATCATAACATAATCTACTCCTAAATTTAGCCATAATGTAATCCCTACCCTAAACCTAATCTTAATCTCTAATCATTACCTTTACTATACCTATACCCATTACCGATAATCCTTACTATAAATTTAACCATTATCTGATCCTATACCTTTCCATGATATAATCCTTACCCTAAACCTAACCTTAATCTCTAATCCTATCTTTTAAACTAACTTTGATTTAATCCTAAACCTAACTATAATATATGCCTAAACCTAAACCTTTCCATGATCTAATCCCTACCCTAAACCTAACCTTAACCTAACCCTAAACGTACATCTAACCATCATTTTATCCGAAACCAAAGCTTAATCTAGTTCTAACTCCAAACCAACACTCCAGTTTATAACCCAATACTAACCATAAATCTAACCCTGATCTGAAAACTGTTTCGAGCGTTGACTCATTTCAAACTTTGTAAAAGTTTAAATTCCATTAGTCTAGTCAATCCCAGACCGTGAACTCAAATCCTAACTCTTTAGTTACCTCAGACAGATTATAATCTGGTTTAATATTTATTAACCAATTAATTTATTTACCAAGAAAAAATGAAGAGCAGCTACAACACGAATCGATTCTGAGTTTTTGGAGTCGATTCTTGATTCCGAGTCACCCACAACGCTCTCTTTACGACAATGCTATAGGAGTCGATTCTGAATCACCTGGAATTGTAATCGATTCTTTTCGGAACCGTAGCTTCTTCACCTTTTCCTTCACTTTCTGCTCAAAACTGCACCAAACGGCCTAATTTTAACTGATTTATAAACTGAAAGTTTACATTACATTTGGTATTTGTATGTTAAAAAAAACATTTTAAAAATGTGAAAACAAAATAAAAAAGTTAAATCGGACACTTCGCGCACTTCGCGCACTTCGATGAAAACGTGAAATAAAAGCATGTCTGGAAAAGTGAAATTCATCTGCAAAACGGTTCTCAGACTCCAGAAGTGACCAAAGCAGATCAATGAAAATGCTGCGATTAAGTGATGCGGACGCAGTTAAGGGAGAATGATAAAATAAGGAGGGATGAAAGGAGAAGTGCGCGCAGGTCTAACCTGTAGTAGAGGAGCTCTTGCTGAAGACGGAGAGACTCGTTATTCCCCAAAAAATAAAGATCAAGCTTCTGGCTGAGAGAGAAACACCTCGATGGAGGTTCATCATTAAAGGAGGAGAGCAGGAGCCGAGCTGATCTCACGGCCGCCTTCATGCCTCATTCTCCCGGCCAACGAGAGTCCGAGCTCCGGGACACATCCGCGCCGAGTGTGCGGTGTGTGTGTGTGTGTGTGTGTTAGTGTGTGTGTGTGTGCGTGCGTGCGTGTGTGTGTGTGTG